>MJUU01064702.1:11624-25394 GCA_002080025.1 Modiolus philippinarum
GCAAGGTCAAGGTCAAAATGTCTACAAGTATAGTACCAAAAGAAAGCTCTCATCACAAGGAAGTCACATACCAAATATCAACATCCTAGCTATTCAGGTCTCAATTCCACAAGCCAGGTTAAAGTTTTGCGGTGACGCCGACACCGGGGGTATGACAATAGCTCTCCGGACATTCGTCCCGGCGAGCTAAAAATTGTGACTAAAAATTCCATATATTGTAACAACAATGAAAAACAATGACGTCTCAGCAAACAGGAAGTGCTCATGGTGTAACACGATAGATTGGACCAAAAGGAAGCTCTGTGCATAACAACAATTGAATCCCTTATACAGTTTCAGAAAAAATTGTGATGAAAAATGTACAACAATAAAAAAAAAAACAACGAAGTCTCGGCAAACAGGAAGTACTTCCGCGGAAACCTTGAAATCTGTATATACACATGGGACCATCATGAGAAAGCTTTTGCCAAAATATGATTTCATTCTGTAAAGTAGTTGCTGAGAAAAGTGTGGTTACGGACGGAAGAACGGATGAACGGACGAACGGAGGTAAACCAGTATATCCCCCACTACTATGTAGTGGGGGTATAATAACACTGAAATCCTATCTTCGAATGCTATTTTCTTATATAAACATGATTCTTTAGATACTATTTATGTAACATTTCTATCTGCTGATATAATATTGTAAATATTGTATCACATGAGAATGTATTTGAGTAGGGATAAAATAAATTGTTACACTTGCGTGAACAATATTACACAGGGTTTGGTGTCAAAGTTGATTACAGCTTGAATATAGGGAAAAGGTTGGAAACAATTCCATAAAGTGACTTGAATTGACGGTTCTAGGAAATTGTTACTCCAGAATTTTTCACATTTTTTGTGCCATTGTGGTACTTAACATATCAAATACAGTCAATCTTGCCTTTATAGCAGTCACCTTGTATAAGCAGCCACTTGATTTGAGGGCCCCTTGGAAGTATATTTCATATTAAATGAGCCTGATTTAAAGAAGATCGACTCCTTCCCAAAGGTCACCTCTGAAATCAAGTTTCACTGATTTGTACAACCCAATAATTAAAATTAAGGAAATCTGTCAGTTCTGTAATTAAAATAACATGTTCAATTTAAACTTCTGTATGCCCTTTTTTGCCTGAAAAAAAAAACAAGAGATTGCTTTTAAACAAGGGTAATATTTCTAAATGGTGAGATCACATATTAGAACACTTCCAAATTGGCTGGGATGGGTAAAAACAATTATTTCATGAAATGATCTAATATAACCCCAAAAGGATGGCATTCCCATCCCACAAAGCTAATGATTGAGCGACTTTGATGCCTCAATGGACTGACAGACTGAAGGGCAAAAATATAACTACATGTACATGTATATATCTCAAACTTCTCAGACAATAACAGACTGCACTGTACACATTCAGTCATGCAATGTAAAAATTTTTACTTGGTATAAAATATGATAAAATTCTATATGTACACATACAACATTGGAACATACTATTAAAACATAGCTGCTATTAAAACTAAAACCATCATTTTGGTCTACATGTATATATATATAATACTAGAAACAACTCAACACAAAACTGTGTGTCAAGCTTAGAACTAGAATAGCTTTTTCTACATCACTTTTTCTAACTTGGCAGAACTTCAATATAACTGAAATTTTAGTCTAAATTCAGGAGAAACTGTCTTTATATCATTTTATTTGGACAATTTAGTACAAGTTACATGTATTATTATTATGTTTTCTACACCATAGGTATTTTTATTGATATTTATTACGGTCAATTAGTAATGCTCTTTATTATATAGATATTCTAACCCTTTAAGAGATTTTAGATGCAGGATAATTTTTTTCATGTGAGAAATTTACTCGACAACCACCCTATGATATTAAACATGACAGTTCCAGACGTGACAAGAATTGAAGATATCCACTGTTGACAATACAACTTTTATTTCATTGAGGAAAAAAAAATCACCAATATGTATTTATCAATAATTTGTGTGGGTTTTCTTTGATCTCCTGAAGCAAATATTTTCAGTATTTGCTACCATCCGAATGCAATAAAATATTGGAAAAAGTATGTTAGGCCATGCCTACTTTGTCAATCAGGGCATCAATTTAAACAAAGAAATGTGCATGCACAAAAACTGTTAGGATCATACAAATTCTTTTACTAATCAATTTCCTGATTTGGTGAAAATTGATTTCTATTTCTTAAAAAATTGTTCTTATACATGTAAATGATTTAGTAAATTAATGATAAAAAGAATAATAGCTGTTTTGTTTGTGATACTTCAAATAGACTTGCCGGCTTTGTCCATTATTGTCGACAATATTTTTTGGTATCCAAAACAAAACCTCCATATATATATTTATAGTAAATATAAGATATTTGTGAAGAAAGTGAGTGGATTTTAATTTTACATTCTCATTCATTTTTTTACAAAATGGCAAAACAAATTTTGCCATAGATAGGCAACAAAAAACAAACATGCATAAAAACTTAATTTTGGGTTTTTCGATATTAAGAAATGTACATGAATATAAACTTTCTTCTGGATCTACTCGCTCTATCATTTAGACTATTCCTAAAATTTCTGATAATTTATGTTGTACATATACTAAATTACTGTAAATTTTTCAATTTCAGTTCTTGCTTTAAATACAATTGATCTTTGAAGTTCAACATTATCACATATTGCAACTTTGACTGTTGTGAGCATACAGCCCTACAACAACAAAAAATTAAAATATCAAGATTAAATTATTGCAAATTCATATCTGATAGTCTCATTTCTCATAACAGAGAAATATAGTTTCTACAGCGAGAACTAAGTTGATTATGGAATTTCTCACATCGAGTTAAATAAATTATGCAAATGTTTGAATAGGAGGCTTGCCGAGTTTTTAAACATTTGAAAATTTATCTAACAAGATGTGAGAAATTTCATTTAAGTTGTAGAAAATGTTTCTCTAATGATATAATTGGTTAAATTTGCCAGAAATTAGAGAAACAGTAATAATTTCTAATATGATTGAATTTATGAATGAACACAGTCATCTAGTAAGGCATGATTTGGCACAATTTAAAAAAAAAAACTTGTCAAAAGACTTGCTTTGTCACTTTTGTTGAAAAAAAATGTCTGTTTGAAAACATAATCAATGAATAATTGTTACGGTTGATGGTGATACAAGTAGTCACTGTTAATTATATGGAACTAAATGTAAGCTTTTTTTAGATGAAAAAAATGTAACAAGATATCAGATCAACAAAAGTCACTTAGTCAGATATTACAATAAGTTACCGTATATCGGGATTTTTTCGCGTGTGTCTAATTTTCGCTATGTTCGCGGTGGGCATTCAAACACGAATTTTAGCCTCCGTGTAAATTTCACTGCCCATTCAAATACATTAGATTGTGTATAAAAACGCGAATTATATACTTAGTGAATTTTTCACTGGCCTGTTTTACATCAAAATCGCGAACAAAAGCCGACGCGAAAATAACCCGATATACGGTAAATACTAAACAATATGAATTGCACAATACTCATGAATGTGTTAGCTATAAAGCTACCAAATATATATATGAATTGATGTTTATAAAAAATTTTCTTGGAAATAAATGAAATATAATGGAAATAAAATTGCCTTTCAAAATTATACACTGCAAACATTTGAGTAAAATCAATAAATTTTTCATGAACAAATACTAATGATAAAAATAATAAAATTGTTAAACCATACTTATAAAATTGTTAAACCATACTTAAATCGAGATCGCTTCAGGACTTAAAAGCTGTTAGTGTATAAATAAAAACAAACAAAATAAATGTATGATATCAAAAAATATCAATAACAAAATCTAAAACATCTATTTACAATACAATAAAGAAAGACAAAAGGTGGATCTTTATATACAATAATATATATATATATATAATAGACATAAAATAAAGTGTAATTGAAGACTTTTCACTGGCAGATCTAGTAGGTCAAATCCAGGAGTTGGAAGCTTTTTAAATTTCATGCAGAATTTAGATAAAACAAGATGTGTTTGTGAAACACTACATATGCCCCCAGATTCTACAGTAAAATATATGAAAATACCCAATTTTGCTCCTTTTTGACCCCTGTGACCTTGACCTTTGACCTAATTTTTTGCATATTTATGTTCCTCTTGACAACACCTATACACTTGCTAAGTAGTAAAAGTCTATCTAACATAGTTAAAAAGTTACCATAAAACACCCAATTTAACCCCTTTATTCTGAAACAGACGAAGCCCCTTGAGGCCTCTTGTTTATTGGAATGGTTTATATTGTTAAATGTATTTGTTTAAGCATGCTATAAGAAACCTTCAGAAAAAATACTGCATCAAGATCAGACAAAAAATTTTTAAAATCTTTTTTTTTTTCACTTGTGCCCCTTTGGGCCTTTTGTTTCTCAAAAGCGGTAAATGCTATCTCAAATCTGTCGGCATACTACAGTTGCGCAATTTTATTAGCAATAACATAAAACAAACCCTGTCTCAATAGGATAAATAATAAGGATTTTACAGTCAAATATGTGATTACAGCCAATATCACCCCTTTTTGACCTCTGTGACCTTGACCTTTGACCTGACCTAAATTTNTTTGCATATTAATGTTCCTCTTGACTAGACCTATACACTTGCCAAGTATGAAAAATCTATCTTACATAGTTCAAAAGTTATAGCCAAGGTTAAAGTTTCGGATGCACAGACAGACACACAGACAACCAGACACACAGACACACAGATAGGACAAAAACAATATGCCCCCGATCCTCGATCTGGGGGCATAAAAAATTATAACATGGAAGCCTGGAAACATAATGCTTTTATTTTTTAGGGTGGATCCCCGTTGTAGTGTCAAAACACTACAAGATAAGAATATGGAAACTTCCCAAGTTACACTTGCATTGCATTTATTCTAGTGTATGTTCAGTTTAGAGTGATTTTGCTGTATAATTTTCTGATAATTGTTTACAATTATGACAGCATACAAAAGACTTTTACAGTTAAACCTGGTGTTACAGAACCATTAGTAAACTGAAAGACTTTGTTTTTATACCCAAAACTTGAATATCTAGAATTTAAACCAATCATTAAAATCAACAAGTTTGGTTCTGAAGGTCTTCAGTTTGACCAGGCTTCATTGTAAATAAATTTGAAAACAATTTTAATTTCAAATAAAATATGAGATTCTACAATTAAAAACAGACTAAATACAGAATTGTCAATAAATCACAAACTAACGAAGATTCATGTAATCAAGAAAATTATTGTCATTGGCTCAAAAACACATTAAAAATGACTGAATACACATCAACATATATGTGTATAATGTTTACTTTCCGTTAGATACATGCGACATTGCTTGAGGTGTATAACAGATCATAATACTATATTCCAGACATGAGAGATCATAATAAATTCAGCTTTATGTATACACTTTTTCTCTAAAATTTAATACCAACATATACTTTTCTAAACATCAATGGCACAATTTGGTACTGGAAATATTTCTATACATATATTTCAACTAAGATTTCAATATTTTACAAACATAAATGTTTCGCTGCACAGATATGTAAATTGCAAAGAAATATACTTATTTCGGAACCATAAAAAAAGACAATTTTTTTTTAGCTCCCTGAACAAATATATGACCAAATTCTGCAGAAAACTTGTTTCACAAGTATACAACATCACGATCCATCATACTGGTTCCCTGTATATAAAGAGTCCAGAAGAAGACAGTCATACCCCTGTTCCTGTGATATACTGCTGTAGTGTTCTATGCTGCTATTTGACAAACCTATCTTGTTATTGTTACAGACATGGCCATTGGACTGTGATATACTACTGTAGTGATCTGAGCTGCTATTGGACAAAGCCATGAAGTTGTTGTTACAGGCATGGCCATTGGTCTGTTGTAAAATACCATTTATATGTTTTACATCAACACTTTCACTTGGAATCAAAGAGAAGCCATTTTGATATTTTTTGCTGGTATCATGATTGAAACTGGTTGTTTGATGATTAAAGCCATTTTGATTTGTCCAAGTATTATGATGAGTAAATCCATTTGTTTGCAGCATGCCATTAAATGTGTCCCAACTTGTTGGTTCTGCAAAAGATAAAATAAATTTATGTAGATAAATCACATCACAAGCATTGTTTATGTAATAAAGAAACTGAAAACATGGTACACTTCATTCTCAACTGTGAAACACTAAGTGAAGAATGACATAAACATTTGACAACTTTAAAGCTATATGTTCAGAACTTAAAAGGAAAGCCTTGCTATCGAAGCATCTTAGAAAGTGGTCTATTGTTGAAACTTGTACTGGATCCTTCGTCAACTGACTTGTATATCCATTCCTTAAACCAATTAGAAAGTATCACACGGACACTATGTTACAGCCTACACATCAAGAGATCCTTAGTACTAGTTAGAAGTATCACACAGACACTATGTTACAGCCTACACATCAAGAGATCCTTAGTACTAGTTAGAATAGGAAAATTATAAAGTCATGTAATGAACTGTAAGTTGTGCAATAGAAAGGGACTTAGCATGAACATATATTGGCCCATATATTGTATATACGTTATTCCACGTTCTATGGTGAAGGTGTTACTTTATGGTTTTATACCAAATTATTATTTAAATTCCATCCCATATGGGAGTGGTCCTAAAAGAGGATGAAACTACCAGATGTAAGATGTAAGTTTGGTATGGTTGTAAGAAAAGGTTTTTGTGCTTTTGTTTTATATGATAATTATTTATCTGTGGCAAGTTCATATTTTATGTTTATGATTTGTACTAACAAGAGGCTCTCAAGAGCCTGTATTGCTCATCTGAACCATCTGGCTGCTATAAATGATGAGGGATCAGCACAAAAGTAACAATACTTAGTCAGCACCTAATTAATAACATTCAAGCCATGTTTGGTTTTAATCCATTCAAGGGTTTATTTTTGAAGTTCCAGCACCTCTAAGTATCATTCAGGGCAAGTTTAGTTTAAATCCATTCAGTGGTTCTCCAGAGGAAGTTCTTTAAAGGAAAAGTTTAAATTATACAGACATTGGATATGAAAAGATCGCAAAAGCATAAACTGTCAATGAATTTAACATTTTGGGAATGTTGTAACTTTTGAATATATTAAACATAAAATCTGTTATTTTTAACTTATTGTTATGGTGAGGAATAAGTCAGATCTGCAATAAGTAAATGAAACATATATCTGAATTTAGTTATATATAGAGTAAGTAGATAGAAGAAAGAGTACACAACTTAAGATGTGGTCAATGGAGATTACAATAAGTTTTGGTTAGGGGAGACAACTGAAACAAGTCTCAAGAGGCTGTATGGCTCACCAGGTCCATGGCTGACATATATAGTCAAAATTATCCCTATGTTTAAGGGTCTCATTTTCAAGTTTGTTAATAGACATTGATGTTATATGATCCCAAGTTAAACTTTGTTCCCATCTGGCAGCTATTTTGGATGGGGTGTAGACCTACTGTCACCTTTCTTGAATAGCCCCATCTAAGGACCATTGTGCCTTAGTTTGGTTACAATAAGCCCTATATTATCATAGGAGGAGATCTTTGAATATGCTTTCCCATAGTGTTCAATGTTAAACTAAGTTCCCTGCTAGCAGTAATCTTGGATGATTTGCAGACTTGACGGACATATTTTACAGGGGACAACCCAAGGACTACTGCCAATGATAAATTTTGGTACCAACTAGCTTTTTCAGCTTTATAGGATAAAATCTTTGAATTCCTTCCCATAGTATTCAATGTAATACTGTTACCTGCTGGTGGCCATATTGGATGTGATACAGACTTGACACACACAATTTAAAAATGGAACTAACTAAAGACAATTATGACAAAATATGGTTCTACTTAATGAAGTAAGGTATATGTTTCCCTTAAGGGATCAAAGTTAAACTATGTTCTGCACTGGTAACATGAAGATGAAGAGTTGCTGGACAAAGTTTTGAAAGCAGGAAACCCAAGGGCTATTGTGACCAGTTTGATTCAAACTGGCTTTTTGATTTCAGATAAGATGCTTTCCCATACAGTCCGATATAAAAACTATGTTCCCACTGGCGGCCATCCTGGACCCATGTGGACATGCAGGACACATTTTTAAAGGGGACTAACTAAGGACCATTGTGACAAAATATGGTTCCGTCTGGCCATGTATTTTCAGAGGAGAAAATCTTTGAATGTGTTTCCTAATGGGGTGAAGTGGTGAACTAAGTTCCCTGCGGGCAGCCATCTTGGATGAAGTGCAGACTTGCCAGACATACTTTTGAAAACGGACAACTGAAGGATTGCTCTCACCAACTTTGGTTCCAATTGGCTTTACTGCCTCAGAGCTCACAGGAGAAGATCTTTGAATGTTTTCCCATCGTGTCCAATTTTAAAACCATGTTCGCTCCTTGCAGCCATCTTGGATAAGAAGAGAACTTGCCGGACAACTGATGACAGACGCCAAGTAATGGCTAAAGCTCACCCTGGCTATCAGTAGGTGAGCTTGAAAAGGTAAGCAGGTGCTCCATACTTACTCCCTTTAAATATAATGTGAAAACAATAAAGAACATCTCCTTGGTTTGTAATTCATGTTTGTTGGAAGATTGTTCAGTTTTTCTTTTGCATCAGAACTAATTATTTCAGATCTGTGTGATTTAATTCCACTGTGTATATAGCCATTGTATTCATGTTCTGATTTAATTCCACTGTGTATATAACCATTGTATTCATGTTCTGATTTAATTCCACTGTGTATATAGCCATTGTATTCATGTTCCAAGTTATCTGACAAATGAGAAAATGATTAACTATGATCAATGAAGGCAATTGAAAAATGAAATTAAAAGCATTTATACATTGTTTCTATGAAGTGTACTGTATGTATATGATCTTATTGGTTTTTAGGTCTTTTTGGATGTGAGCTGTCAAATTCTGTTGAACAAATCTGTTCCAGGTTTTTTTTCATAATTGTTTACTCTTTTCTTACAACTGCATACATTGCAGTTTTAAATAGAGAATGTTGAAGTCATTGGTTCATGGAAAAACATATATGAAGATCAATCTTTAACATTGTGACCATCCTCTATAGATTTAACTTATATTAAATAACATATGTAATCCATGTCATGCAAATATTTTAAAATAGCGGAATATAAAGAATTCATCTTATAGGATTGTAATATGTGATAAATTTCAGAATAAATTACCGGTGGTTTTAATACGACAAAAACATGGACAAACCGAAAGCTGAAAAACACATGCAAAGAACAAAATATGTAAATAAATATCAAAGTTCTTAACAGAAATATAAAAGAAACATGCATTTTTTCTTCAAAATAAAGCTTCAAAACATAGCATTTTCCACAACTGATTTAATTTTTATCTAAACTATTTAGAAGAGGGTGAAACTAAATTTTCAATCTGGCTTTTCAAACACTACCAACATGAGGTTGCACGTGTTGTCGTGCTAGGTATACCCCCACTCATATTGTTTTGAACATTAAAAAGGGAAAAAATGGCTAAGTCCTGCCGAACATGAAGTTGATATCATAAGGCCACCAAAATGGGAGACGACGCATTGTCACTATATATAAAGTCAAAAACCAAATTTGAAATAAATCGGCCCAGCAGTAGTTGAGAAAAGTGCGACGAAAATTTTCACTTATGTTCTATAAAGGGAAAAATGGCTAAGTCCTGCCAAACAGGAAGTTGATATCATAAGGGGACCAAAATGGGAGATGACACAATCCCCCCCTATATATAAAGTCAACTACCAAATTTGAACTAAATCAGCCCAGCAGTAGCTGAGAAAAGTGCCACGAAAGTTTTCACTGTGTTCAATAAAGGGAAAAATGGCTAAGTCCTGCCAAACAGAAAGTTGATATCATAAGGCGATCAAAATGGCAGACGGCACATTCCCCCTAAACATAAGGTCAGATACCAAATTTGAAATAAATCCGACCAGCAGTAACTGAGAAAAATGCGATAAACTTCAGCTGGACGGACGGACGGACAAGGGTATTCCAATATACCACCCACTCACAAGTGGGGGTATAATTAACAAAGGAGTAGTAATGTTAAGGACGTAATTCAGAATTTTACAAATGAAATGAAAATTTGTTGTGAGTCAATTCAAGGGGGGTTCAAAAACAACTGTTTTAAACATTGGTTTACATCTAACATAATTTTTTCATGCAAGTATGTTCAGTTAATATGACACAATAGATTGTTATACAGCAAAAAAAATAATTAAATATAACTAGAGCATGTCGAAACTGGTGTTGTCAGAAGGGCCCCGCAATTTCTATCCTGAAACTCTGGGCAAAAGTAAAAATCAAATGAGTGTGGATTCAAATTCTGTTTGACACACTAATGCGTTGATACAGTAATTTGCTGGATACAGTGATTTCTTGAAGTTTTACCAAACTATATCATTTCTTAGCTTCAGACTAAATATCAAGTCATTTAAAGTTCAAAATCAAAGTATCAGGAAAACAGAAAGTAATTCAGTGACAAACCTATAAGTCACTCACACAATACAAATGATCATTTCCAAGCTTCACACCAAATTTCAAACCATTCCCTATTGTAGAAGCCAAGAAATCTGTGATGAAAAATTTGTTAAAAGTAAAAAAATCAAAGTATCGGCAAACAGGAAGTAGAAGTCCAACAAACTTGAAAATCGCTCATACGATACACCTCATCATTTCCAAGCTTCACACCAAATTTCAAATCATTCCCCCTTATACAAGCCAAGAAATCCTTGACGAAAATTTCGTTAAGAGAAAAAAAATCAAAGTATCGGCAAACAGGAAGTGGATAACCAAGAAACTTGCAAGAAAATTGCTTGCACGATACAAGTCATCATTTCCAAGCTCCAGACAAAATTTCATAAGCCAAGAAATCTGTGACGAAAAATTTGTTAATGTAAAAAAATCAAAGTATCAGCAAGCAGGAAGTGGAAGTCCGACAAACTTGAAAATAGCTTACACAATACAACTCATCATTTCCAAGCTTCAGACAAAATTTCAAATCATTCCCACTTATACAAGCCAAGAAATCTTTGACGAAAAAAATTGTTGATGGACAGTCAGACGGACAGACAAAGTGAAAACTATAGGGCACCCGCATCTCAATGCAGGGCCCTAACAATTAAACTTAAAACAAAAAGAGCAAAATTCTGCTTTAAAGTTGAAAAAAATAGGTCTGAAGTAATCTTTTTAAACTTGTCCAAGATGCTGCAATAATAAGAAAAATAGTAATGGTGCATTACATGATACCCCACCAGGTTTCACAAAATTCCTAAGTAAAAAGGGGCATAACTCCAGAACCCTTTGGACCTCTGAGCCCAAAATCAAACTTGACCTGAGTTTTTTGGTAAACAACTTGCATACCAAGTTTGAAGATCTTGTGTAATTTCGTTCTCAAGTTATCATTGGAAACCTTCGGGGGACGGATGGACAGACACACGACTGGGGGTATCACATAATACCTCGCCACTTCGTGTGGTGGGGTATAAAAATTTAACACTTTTGACTACAAATTTGATTAAAATCCATAAAATGATTCCAAAGCTGACAGACAGACACTAGCATTGGTATGACATAATGGCTGCTCTATACAGACTGCAGCATGTACACTGACAGTGAGTAAAAATCAGTTTCATGACAACAACTGAAAATTAAATAATAAGTGTGCACTTGATGCGAGTGTTGTCATGATGCTATCTGTTTCATTGGCAGTACTTTGCAGATGTGTGAATATTGTATTAACTTCTACGCTTTTTATTTACCAGTTTCAGAATATCAACTGAATTTAATTACAATTAATTAGTATTGAAAAATTAACATGCCAGTTAATATGAAGAATGAAGGAAAATGAAAATGATTGCATGCAAACAGTGATTAAGTACATCAACTAACCTTTACATAAATAATGAATGAGATCCAGAATAATTAACGTTATTCTCATCCACTAAAGGTGATGTAGATAGAGAAAGTACAGCTTGATAGGACGATATTATACTATTATTCTCCACTGCCAGCAACTTCATCGCTGGAATGGAGAAAATATATTCTATTATTAACTGGTCTTATATTTTAATATTATTTTCCAAAATATTTTCTATTATTGACTGTTTTATCTTATTTTTTTCCACTGCCAGCAACACCACGGCCAGAACAATGTGGAATGCAGGAAATATATTCCATTATTGACTGGTTTTATTTTTGTAATCATTTTCCAGGTTGGTCAGATTAATATGACATTCCAATAGCTCAGTGAGAGGTTTAATTTTGTAACATTCTTACACCTTGCAATGATCCAACACTGATATAATACAACAATTACTGACTTTTGCATCCATTAAAATCCAAGCCCCCTCCAAGCCTGTGCAAAGATTGATAAATCATTATCTTAGTCAACAAATGTATACTATTGACTGGTTTTATTTCTTTCTCATTATTCACTTCCAGAGAGCCTGTGTAATGTATTTTGACTAATACCATATTGTCTCGTCTATTTTGAGGCGAGCAACCTTTTACCTTCATTTTAATGTTTTTGATTGGATAATTTCGAAATTATCAGGGGAGTTAGATCTATGTTTTATGGTAACTGGTATGAACAAATAGGGGCATTATGTTGCAGTCACAGACTGAATATCACATTATTATTACAGGGACTTGCTCCTTGCATTAGAAAAATATTTGTTTACCATATGCATGTTAACTATCAAATATGAATATTAGAGTAAAATAAAAGAATATACAGATATATCGGCAAACTGGAAGTAGAGTAGCGACGGACTTGAAAAGGGGAGAAACAGTACAACTCATCATATCAAACCTCCAGACCAAATATAAAATCATTCCTGCAAATACAAGCTGAGAAATCTTTGACGAAAATTTTGAATGTACATACGTACAGACGTATGTATGGACGGACAAGGGTAAAACTGAATGCCACTGTCGCCTAATGGCGGGAGCATAAAAATCCTATGCCTGATACCAAGCTACTAGAAGCTTCATTTTAACAATTTGGCAATAAGATTAAAACAAGAGCTGTCGCCAAATGGCAGCCAAACATACCCCCTGCTCATTGAACCCTGGATCGATATGGTAAATGCAAATTTAAGTTGGTACTGACACAATACAAGTATGGACACAATGATATAATCTTCAAGAAAGAACTTTTCACAAGGACTCCAATGAAAATATGCTGTCTAAGTCAGACAAATATGAAATTCACCTTTTCTTTGAGCCTATTTGACATTTTACACAAAAATCATAAGTATTATAGAAATTTCATTACAACACTTTGAAAACAACTTTTCAAGAGGATTACAATGAAACCAGAGGCAACCTGGAGCCTATATCGCTCACCTGGCTTTCAGTTGCCACAATCAAGCTAACATTGTAAATTATACAGTTGAACTTCAGTCTCTCAAACTTTG
Organism: Modiolus philippinarum; assembly: GCA_002080025.1. Classification (NCBI taxonomy): domain Eukaryota; kingdom Metazoa; phylum Mollusca; class Bivalvia; order Mytilida; family Modiolidae; genus Modiolus; species Modiolus philippinarum. The sequence continues at coordinate 25,186 of MJUU01064702.1, forward strand.
GTAGAGCAAACACCACCATTAACTTGGACTCTATTTTAAGTCTGATCATGTTTTACTGTACTTCTTTGTTGGGCTTTTTTGACAAAAATTGTCTTGCTAAGGACCACTTTCGACATCATGCAGTTTTGAAGTCGAGACATCATTTGGTATATATGGCAGTCAACAACATTTTTTAACACCATATCTTTAAGTTACGACATCAATATCTA
>MJUU01064703.1:0-13004 GCA_002080025.1 Modiolus philippinarum
CTTTTTACATGTTTTTGCATCAGCACAAGCAACATCATCTGAAATAATACTCTGATGTCATTTTAAGATGAATATCTGGGTTGGCAAAACATGCACTCCTGTCAACAGAAATTGAAGTTTTTCTTTTTAATGGAATATGAACATTTGAATGGTTCATTTTGTACAATTTGGATGTTCATGTTCAGTGAACAAGAGGCTCTCAAGAGCCTGTATCGCTCACCTGGGTCCTGCAGCAATATAATTCCCAATTGATGGCCCATACCTTTTGTGGTGTATGTACATAAAAATCAGAAACTTTTTATAAGATTTAATCAAAATTGTTCAAGCAGTTTCAGAGAAGATTTTTGAATGCAGTTTCCAAACTTAAGGGGCTTATGTTAATCTATGATCCCTGCTGGCAGCTATTTAACATAAAACTTTGAAGAGGGTCACATAAGGACTATCATATCAAAATTTTACTGAAATTGTTCAAGCAGTTTCAGATGAGAAGATCTGCATTTCCCACTGGGTCCAATGTTAAACTAAGTTTTGCTACTAGTGGCCATGTCGGAAGACAGATCATCACCAAAGTAACAAGCTTGGTCAAAATCTCACAAGTTTCATTTATGCAATGTTTAAATTGAATCCATTCAATGGTTTTCCATGATATCTTTGTATGCATTTCCTCTTAGGGTCCAATTCATTTGCTGGCAGCCATGTTGGATGATGGATCTGCACTGAAGTTACAACACTTGGTCAGCTTCTCATAAGCAAAGTTTGGATAAAATCTATTAAGCAGTTCTCTAGAAGAAGATCTTTTGTTAAATTAAGTTCACAGCTGGTGACACTTGGTCAGCACCTGACAGGCATCATTCATGTCATGTTTGATTTAAATCCATTCAGCAGTTCTCTAGAAGATCTTTGTATGCATTTCCAATAGGGTCCAATGCTGTCGGTCATGTAAGATGACAGATCGGCACCAAAGTAATAACACTTGGTAAGCACCTCATAAACATCAGTCATGCCAAGTTTGGTTCAAATCCATTAAGTGGTTCTAAAGTAGAAGTTCTTTGTATGCATTTTCCCATAGGGTCCAATGTTGAAATTAAGATCCCCGGTGGCGGCCATGTTGGACGATGGATCGGCACCAAAGTAACAACACCTGGTCAGCACCTCATAAGCATAATTCATGTCCAGTTTGGTTCAAATCCATTCAGTGGTGCTCAAGAAGAAGTTCTTTGTATGAATTTTCCCATTAGGTCAAATGGTAAACTAAGTTCCCCGCTGGTGGCCATGTTGGAAGCGGTCAGAAAACTTGAATGATTTCAATGAAATATAGTCCTTAACATGCTGAACATTTTTGCAATTTGAACTTGACCTCTATCTCAAAGCGTTTTTGAAATATAGGACAAAAAGTAAAAAATCACGAAAAATTTGACCAATAAAGGACCACAACTCATATATGGGTACTTGGATTTTCTTCAAAATATCGACGTGGGTAGATCTTAACATGCTGAACATTTTTGCAATTTAAACTTAACCTCTATCGGTTAAAGTTTTTTTTAAATAAAAAATAAAAAACATCAAAATTTTGAAAATTTCACTGAAAAGGGGCAATAACTCTTAGACGGGTCATCAAATTTTCTTCAAAATGTCAGAGTGGGTAGATCTTCTCATGCTGATCATTTTTACATCGTCAGATTTTTGATATCTGTAACGGTTTTTGAGTTATTTGCCAAAAACTGTAATTTACCCCTATGTTCTATTTTTAGTAACGGCAGCCATGTTGTTTGACCTAAGACATACAAAATAACAAATTTGAAACTAGATACCCTAGTGATGATTCAGTTAAAGTTTGATTCCATTTGACCCAGTGGTTTCAGAGGAGAAGATTTTTGAAAGTGAGCTAACGACGGACGGACGACGGACGCCAAGTGATGGCAATAGCTCACCCTGGCATAGCCAGGTGTGCTAAAAAAAACCATAAAAATTGATAATCGACATTGTTTTATCCATTTCTACTATTTTAGAAAAATGAAATATGCAACCTTGAACTTATATGTGGTAAGTGTTTAAGATTGGTTAAAACTGGTAAAAAAAAATTAAAATACTAAAATGAATCTTTTAAAAAAAGATTCATTTTAGTATTTTAAGACTTAAGTGATAAGACTTTAAGAAATACATCAACAAGCGAATACCGAAACAAATGGTTGTATCAGAAATATTACGATTCATTGCCAATAGGGAACCACACTATTAGCATTTGACTCTGATAAGCTGAAATTAACACTTGACCAAATCACATCTATATGTTTAAACTAAATCGAAAAATTTACTTCCAACATGCAGTGTCCAAATTTTGTGATATTTTGACATATGAAGAATAACTATAGATTTCTTTTTTTGAAAAGCATTGTTATTATTATAAAATGCACAGAAGAATTTAAATGTTGACATTTGCGTGTATTTTTTACATTCTATTGAGTATTCTAATGCAACATTTATATAACGAAGGTTCTGATTGGTCAAAACTGACCGTCAATTACACCATCTACACACCTGGGACAAAATAGGTTTCCTGTTTAGTCTGGTTCCTAATATTGTTACAAATTCACGAGTTACAAATAGAACATGAAATTGATTTGTTGCATTAGAATCGCAATAACAGTACATTAGGGCGTCAATCTTGATTTGACGGTCACATATCCATTTACAGGCTCCGCTACGCGTCGTCTGTAAGCTGCATTTTAACCATCAAATCTACGATTGACGCCCTCGGGTATTCAAATAATGTACTGTTATTGCTTAAATATTTACCATTGCGTGGAAAAGTTATTTAACGTAAGTTCTATAAAAGCATTTTAGGTATAACAAAACCAATTGATTTCTATGAATGTGAATTTATATGGAAAACAAATTCTACCTTTTGCAATTTAAGCTAAGAAAATAGTGCTAACTTTTCTTTGAAATTTCATCGCAAGAGAACAGAATAAATGAATGTAAAAATAAAGATAAATGATTCATGTAGGTCTGTAGGTCTTCATTTGAACAGTTAACTTCATTTTTGACCTTGATTTTCGATAAAATATTCACGACTATTAATAATGGACAACAGAATGTGTTACATAATAAAGTGAATATTACCTGGGAATAAAATTCTGCTAATCATTCCTGGAAATACCATGGTAACAAGAGGTAATAATTTTAAAGTACTTGTCAGAAGAACGCCTCCTTTAGCATGGGAAAGATTTTTAGCTGCCAGAGTTCTTTGAACCATTACCTTAAATATAAGATTTTATGGGACCTTCATCAGCAACTCCATTTTCTCTGCAATAATTTGTATTTCCGATAACCTTGAAAGTATGTCCTATGTTTTTTAGGGGAAAAATGTATTAAAAAGTTGGGAGATTTTAGGGTGAGAAAAGTATTCCGTCTTTTGTTCTGACGACGTGAATTTCAGTTTGCCTAAGGAGAAAAAGCTGTAATTTAAATCCCCTTCTGATAGAGGCAACGTTAAAATTCATTACTCTCATTTCTTTTTCAGAGTACAGCGTCTTTGTAACTTCTGTAACAAAATTGAAGATGAGGCACATTTTATATTAGAATGTACAACAAACCAAACTATAAGACCCCAGTTCTTGTCAAATTTTAATTTTGAAACTGATGAAACTTCAACCTCAAAACTCAAAAAAATTCTAAACCCAGATACAAAAGAACAAGTACAATTGCTAGGCTCCTTTTTTAAACAGTCAATTGCACTGAGGACAGGGGTTAGTTGATTATGTTTGTTTATGTATTTGTGTACTTTATTAGTTTTGTAGCCATTAGCCCATAACTGGGCATAAAGTTGCTAATAAATAAATTGAATTGAAAAAAAAAATTGAATTGTAATAACTTTCAAAAGTCTTCATTTAGCTTTTATATGTAATCAAAGCTCCGATGGAGCTGAAACTCAAAAGTCCTGAAAATCTACTCGTGACAAAACCTCATAGTCACCCAAAGAACTGCTGCATACGTCTTTTATTCCGTAATACGTGAAAATAATAGGATTGTGTAATTTCGTATGCATGTCGATTTCATTGCTATAAATATGCAATACACATGTCACAGGTAAACAAAAGTTATTTTCATCTTTGACAAATTGTTTTCAATTTGATATACCAACACCGTATTCAACTTCAGAAAATGAAGAGATATAACTTAAATAGACAATGTATACGATTTTGAAAGAAACTTGCGCACTATATTTTATCGAAAGCACGAAGATCATCTTTTACAGCTGTTAATAGGCTTGAAGCCTCACGTGATTTTTTTCTTGTCATTTTAACAACATTTTGAGTTGCAGCTTTGCGGTTCACAATTTGAAAGCTAGTTTTAAATCTGGCACAAAAACATTGCATTACATTTCTGCTGAGTGTTTTTTCCTTTTAGGTACATCCAGATTGCTATATACTATTCTCGCAGCGATTAGCTTTTTTTTTTTGTTGTTGTATGTTTGTTTTTATCTGATCGTTTTGCTCAGAGACATGCAGATGTGTTGAACAGTGTGTCTGAGTAGTGCAGGCACTAGACTTCCAATGCAAAGGGCGACACCAATGTCGGTTGTAATGCCGTATGTTCAATATATCAAATCACCTATCTTTCCTTGTGGTCCAGCCAATATTCCAGCATGGAAGTTCATACCTCTTTCAAACGTCTTGCACTTATTGCAAGCAACAAACTATTGTTAAGCGGTCATTACTCTTGCAGTCTGTATAATATCTTGTACAAGGTTTATGTTAATTTTTCACTTGATGTCACTCTGTTTGTATTTAGTTCACACTGTTAGTTCTTTAGTTTTTTGTGTTGTATATGTAGTGTTTGTGTGTTTTGTTTGAATGTAGTGTCTTTTGTCTTCTGTCTTCTGCTGTTGTTGCTTTTGCCTTTGATTTATGTAATCCTGTGCTTTGTTCCTTCGGAATTCTACTGCCCTTGTTGTTTACAAGTCTGCCTTACCATATTATTTTTGAATTGACAGTTTTTAAACATATAAAGTCTTTAAATGTGATAATGACTGTGTCTTTTAAGAGAGTAATAACATGTTTTATTAATTCTTTACAACAATGACTCACTTGGTCACAACACCAATACCATATGCAGCCCATAGTGGCCTGCATTACTAGTCCAGGCCAGGGAAATTCGGTTCCATTTGCATCGAGGAAAACATGAAATGCGTCCTCTCTTGGTAATCCACATGTTGAATTTCCGCTGTAGTTGCTAGGAATGGCTTCCATATATTTTTTCGTCATTGCATTATATCCACCAACTTTGTTGAAACCTTCAAGAATATTTTTGTTGTAGAGAAGTTATAGTGACAAATACTAAGATCTTTTATGTTATTATAGGTGATCAACTTATTTTTACTTAATTTGCTACAAAATAAAATATCTTGAAAATGAATCGACTCTCATTATAGCAGAATGAAATATGGCGAAAACTACTGTTAAATTATTAAAGGATAACAATTCGCGGAAACATGTCAGTGAGAAAATGAGTCTGTTACAGTATAAAATATATGCTTCTTAACTTTTGAGCGTGAATTTATCTACAATAATCTTTATTGGTGTTGTTCTACTACTAGCTGAAACACCACAGACATAACATTGACAGAGGGGCTAGGCTCGTTCAATGATAGAATTATACTATTTAGAACAACAAGTGGTTGAACTGCCATATTTGAATTTTTTTTTACATCGCTCATTACTTGATAAGGGTTTATAATATTAAGAAAAAGATTTTTTCCAATTGAAAAATAAATGATTGCCTTTCCACAGAGCCCCCACTTAACGGTATTGTAATAACGTGCATTTTGATTGGCTTTAAAATGTTCATCCAATAAAAACGCTCGTTACCACTGTGTCATTCTTAATTGAAAACATTACCGGAGTTGATGTTTATGGACATTTCTTATGAAATCGGAGTAACGGACTTAACCATGGACTGACGGTAGGATTTTCCATTTCTACACATCAAGAGATCTGGCATGTCAAAATGATTGGACAACGCATGCAATGGTCTCTAGACGGGTGGGACAAGTGTCCGACCTATCAATTTGACGCAATTTCGTTTTTATTTGCATAGGATAACTTTGTTATTTTTATACCGATACCTTCAAGTGAAAGGGAAAAAAGGAAAAATTGTTTTCTAGATGTCATAAACCATTTTTAGTAAATGAGCGATTAAACACGAGCGTGTTAAAAATTTCAAATATGGCAGTTAAACCTTTGTTATATTTATAGTATTAATTTAACAGCCGCTGTGAACATTGACAGGCGGAACAAATACACTGCAAAAGTGTTATAGATTTTTTCGTAATTAATAAAGTTCTTATAATAACCATCAATTTCCCTTTATATAGATGAAGAGAAATCCATTATTTAGCAACAGTTTGAAAGTTTTGTTACACATTTTAGGCATTACACTGTGACAGTTTCATCCTAAGAATTTTTGTGTTGTTTTTATTTATTGTTAAGGAATGCAAACTTGTATTTTGTTTGATCCCTTGTCGGGCAACGGATGGCAGTGTCTATAAGAGTAGATTGTTGACGATCCAAAATCCATAACCAAACGGCATAAGGATGTGGAGTTGTTCGATATTCCTTTCAATGCTAGTGACGTCTTAAACTTACTTTGACGTATGAGGGACTATATATGTAGTTATTGTTCATGCTAAATTTAGGATGATGAACAATAACTACAAAATTAAACGTTTTCTAATTTTAATCTCACCATGTATTTGAAGGAATTTACACATATTCAATTACAATAGAAGCAATTCTGACATACATTGTTAATTAGAAATCTATTTCCTTTGACTTACTTATTCCTACCACAATAAAGGCACCAATATTCATTATCAGTGCCTGCAATGTATCTGTAAACATCACTGCTGTCAGTCCACCTAAAATAAAATAAAATAAAAATAATTGTAAGTTTACTTTGTCTGTCCTCTCAGATCCATGTTTGTTTGCCATTTTCATATTTGGGAAAAAAATAACTGGATCGGTGCCACTGCTGGTGGACCAGAGGTCCCCAATAGAATTCACTGGCCTAGTAATCGGACTTGTCTGATCTGGAAATTTTACCTTGAGCTTTATGTTGAGTTTTACATAAATTTTCTGTTTGGAAAATAAAATTTCTAACCCCTTAAAATACTGAGCCTCAGTTCGGTGTACTGCACTCGTTGGATGTCGATGATACTGAATTTGGCCTTTTTTATATTTTTGGTTATGAATTCTTCCTTCTGACTATTTTTGTATTTCGCTTTCCATTCTGTTTTCTTATAAGAATTTAATCCCTGTCACTTATATAAAGCATAACAAAATTTACTGTGTATTATGATTCATTTCTCTAATTTCTATAGAGTCTCTAACATTGTTTCCAGTTTATTACGTATATTTCTCACATTGAGATAGTTAAATTTTCACATTTTAAAGTTCGAGGTTTATCCGAGAACTTTAAAATGTGAAAATTTAACTATCGAGATGTGAGAAATTATCGTAATAAACCGGAAAACAATGTTAGAGATTTTTTCTCTAATTCCTACTCAATTTATTTGACGTAAAGCGATCTCCGTAGTCTACAGTCTCAAGTATGCCGCCATTTTGTTGCTATAATCGTTGCTATGTGTATCATTGCGTCTTTCATTGAAAGGGGTGTTGAGTGTAATATTTTTGATAAAAAATGTCATATTATCAATAAATTCAGTTATCTTAGTCATAAAATGTAAAAATCAATTCACTAGACAATGATGCAGTGTTAATTTCATCAACATCCGGTTGCACTATTTCTAGAAACTGACACGAGACAACCAATCAGCAAGTGAGATCAATGTCTAAACATGTTGATTATTAAGTTCATCTAACATCATTTGGGAAGTATTTATTTTGAACAAGAATTAGAGAAAGCAATATAAACACCTCCTGACTAGTTGGTTATCGCAATGATAATCAACGTGGGTATTATTTGATCTCAGCTGGCGATTGGTCAATCATGTAAATGTCTCGTGTCAGTTTCTGAAAATAGAGCAACCGGATGTTGATGAAATTAACACCTGCTTCATTGTCTTGCGAAACGGTTTTTCATTTTTATGACTAAGGTAACTCAATTTATTAATAATATAACATTTTTATCAAAAATATTATGTTCAACACCCCTTCCAATGAATGGCGCAACGATACATATAGCAACGATGATAGCAACAAAATGGCGGCATACTTGAGACTGGAGACTACGGAGATCGCTTTACTTCAAATAAATTGAGTAGAAATTGGAGAAATAATCTCTAACATTTTTTTCCGTTTTATTACGACTCGATAGTTAAATTTTCATATTTTAAAGTTCTCGGGTAATCCTCGAACTCTAAAATGTGAAAATTTAACTATCTCGATGTGAGAAATATACGTAATAAACTGGAAACAATGTTAGAGACTATATTTAAGGCATACTCCTTGGGGAAAATTACGAAAGCTAAAAGAGACAAAATTAAATGAAAAAATTAACATTTTATGAAGATTTATTCAAAAAGAAATTAACAAACATTGATGACAATAGTAAGCTCATGTTATATAAAACTTTAAAGCAATCATGTAAGATATGTGAGGAAGGTTATTAATCCTGTCAAAATTTTGAATACAGAAAACTAATTATAAACTATAGAATAAGCTACCACAAATCTGTTTTTATTGAAAAGGGGAGGTGTTCAAAAATTCCAAAAGAAGAAAGAATTTGTAAGAAATGTAAAAAAATAGAGGATGAAACCTATTAATCATTATATTGCGATGTGAAAATTGCCACAAGAAAACACTATTTTGACCTTTTAGATAATATAAATGAAAATATTTGTACATTATCTGATCGTAATAAAATTATATCCTCATCCCTAAATCTCCTAATCAAGTGAACGAACTAGGTTCCTTTTTAGGAAAGGCCATGTCAGCTTTTGCCATCACTATGCGTCGTCCGTCGTTCGTCCGACAACAATTTCAAATATCTTCTCCTCTGAACCCACTGGGCTAAATGAAACCAAACTTCACCTGAATCATCCATAGAGTATGGCTTCTCAAACTGATGTGGGATTATTTCGCCGGCCAATCAACATGGCCACTGTTGCTAAAATTAGAACATAGGGGTAAATTGCAGTTTTTGGCCAATAACTCGAAAACCTTTACAGATATCAAAAATCTGACACAGGTAAAATTGCTCAGAATGACCAGATCTGCCCACCCTGCAATTTTGAAGGAAATCCGAAAACCTGTGTAGGAGTAATTGCCCCTTTATACCGAATTTTCAAAAATATCATCTTTTTTAGTCTTTTAATTCAAAATCTATAGAAGATAGAAGTCAAGTGAAATTGATAAAATGTTTGCCATGACAAGATCTACCTGCCCTTCAATTTTGAAAGAAATTCCGAGACTAATGTAAGAGTTATTGCATTTAATCACGAAAATTATACAAATTTTGCATTTTTTGTCATTTATCTTCAAAATTCTTCTCCTCTGAAACCACTGGGCGAAATGAAACCAAGCTTTGCCTGAATCATCCCCAGGGTATGACTTCTCAAACTGATGTGGGATTATTTCGCCGGCCAATCAACATGGCCACTGTTGCTAAAAATAGAACATAGGGGTAAATTGCAGGTTTTGGCCAATAACTCGAAAACCTTTACAGATATCAAAAATCTGACACAAGTAAAATTGCTCAGAACGACCAGATCTACCCACCCTGCAATTTTGAAGGAAATCCGAAAACCCGTGTAGGAGTAATTGCCCCTTTATACCGAATTTTCAAAAATATCATCTTTTTTAGTCTTTTAATTCAAAATCTATAGAAGATAGAAGTCAAGTGAAATTGATAAAATGTTTGCCATGACAAGATCTACCTGCCCTTCCATTTTGAAAGAAATTCCGAGACTAATGTAAGAGTTATTGCATTATACAAATTTTGCATTTTTTGTCATTTATTTTCAAAATTCTTCTCCTCTGAAACCACTGGGCGAAATGAAACCAAACTTTGCTTGAATCCTCCCCAGGGTATGACTTCTCAAACTGATGAGGAAATTTTCCGCCGTCCAACCAACATGGCGGCTGTTGCTAAAAATAAAACATAATGGTAAATTGCTGTTTTTGGCCAATAACTCGAAAACCGTTACAGATATCAAAAATATGATAGGGTTAAAATGATCAGCATGATCAGATCTACGTACCTTGCAATTTTGAAGAAAATCTGAAACCCATTTCGGAGTTATAGCCCTTTTTCCGTAAAATTTTGAAAATTTGTGCATTTTTTATTTTTATTTCAAACAGTGTAACAGATAGAGGTCAAGTGTAAATTGCAAAAATGTTCAGCATATCAGGATCTACCCAACCTGTAATTTTGAAGAAAACCCAAAAACCTTTGTCGGGGTTGTTGCCCTTTTTGCACAGAATTTTCAAAATTTTCATATTTTTCGTCTTTTATTTCCGAAACTATAGAAAATGAAGGTAAAGTGTACGTTGATAAAATGTTTGCCATGCTTTGGAATCTTCAAAACTGCTGCCAGGGAAAATTCAACATTGTCCAATTTCAATGAAATATGATTTCCAAATAGATATTGATGTTGCAACTTCAAAAGCGATGTTGAAAATTGTTCTTTGACTGCCATTTACAAAATGATGTCTCGACTTCAAAACTGGTGTCAAAATTGGTCCTTAGAAAGAACTTTTTTTGTCAGAAAGCCCAACAAAGAAATATAGTATAACATGATTAGACTTTATTTACAGTTCAAGATATTGGTGTTCTAGCTACCAAAGTTTGAGAGACTGAAGATCAACTGTATAAAAAGCCAGGTGAGCGATACAGGCTCGTGGGAGCCTCTGGTTAAAACATTCTACAGAACCGAGGATAGGCTCTTGAAATATTTACTTGATTTTTCTTGTTGTATTATGTACTTTAAAATTGTTTGCCTTTCATACATATGTATGTATTATGTCAATAAAATGTTGATTTGAATTTAATTGTTCATTATGCAACTTGGGTATTTTGTATTAAAAAAAATCTTCCCTCCTCCTCTCAGTAAAGACAGTGCCCTTTTTAAGATAGTTCTTCTCCTTTTTACTGAAAAGATAAGTTATTTAAAGAGTCACAACAATGTCCCGGCTAGATTTGAAATAATTAAGTTTCACAAAAAAGTTTCTTGATCGGGCCAGGGTCAAATGTGTTTCGTGTGTTTGGTAATCGACTAAACCCACGCTGTTTAAACGGTGTCCTCTATAAAATGTGCCTTCGTGTTTTTTTGTTAGAAGTACACCATATGATAAAGTGTCCTTAGTGAAAATGTGCCTTCGTGTTCCCAAAAATTAAGGTAAAAAAACAGGAAGGCACATTTTATAGAGGACACTGTTGTTATCGAGAAGGCACAGTTCACCGTTTACATAGTGTGCAACCCCCCAAAAAGCATTGAGAGCTTTATGATATACTTAAGAAATAATTCATGGCAGGTATATGGTTATTGGAAATTTAACCATGGGCTGTGCCTTTATATTCGAATTTAACCCAGAGCGTTAGCGAGGGGTTAAATTTACGAATATAAAGGCCCAGCCCATGGTTAAATGACAATAACCATATACCTGCCATGAATTATTTCGATTCTAATATGACAGAAAATGGAGTTTTCCATTGTGAGAAGAGAATTTCCCGTCTCCATTGCTGTTTGTGTCTATGACGTCACAATACACAATCTGACGTTTTCAAACAGATGCAAGTTCAAAATTCAAATCGAAAGCAAACACAATACACATTTACTTGTCTGAATGGCATGATTTAGTTAAGAACTGTTCCTAACATTTATTTCCTTCATAAACAAAGACGAACAAAATTAAAAACATTGTTGTTTTTCATCCCGTTCGCTCATTTTCCGATACCATTTGCGCATGTGCGAAATATATTGTTATCGAGTATTATACTGGTTGACGATTAAGTTTTCGTTCCTCGGAGCTTGTATGACGTCATAATGTGAACACTTCATGATATCTCTGCAGGATATATCAACGACCCAGTTTCTATAAGTTTTCTAGTGTCTAGTTTATCTATTTGCGTAATCATCATTGTGTTTTGAATACCTAATCGGAAAAAGCAAATGCAAAAGAAATTTATTTTTATCCGTTTGATTTCGTGTGAAAAATTGAAAAAAGTTATTACATTTGAATGACTAAATACCAAAGTTACTGTAAATTTGAATTCTGCATATGCGCATTTCGACAACTTATGTCTCTTCAGTGCAGATAAAATCTAAATGTTTGGAAGACCATGAACTCAAAGATGTTTAAAAACTGATAGAGAACAAATAACCAATGTGATCTAAATGTAAAGCCAAAATCAGCTAAGGACAGAGCTTTGCGTGAGGGAGATACTCCTTAGTTTTCAACAAAATTTACAGAAATTTAGATATTGTAAAAACGTTAGGAAAATCGCTTGATATGTCGAGGTTAACCTCTGATGTATCCGGGTCAACCGGGTATGGCTTTTGTGGAAAGGCTCTGCAGTCTGATATAACCAAGGGTAAGGATGATAATGTCTATGTACGGTGTAAATTATGAAAAGACATACAAAAGGACAGTCGTGTTCATTTGGAAAATTTTGCAAGCATGTCCTAAATGCAGGTTCAACAAGAAACTGCAGACCGTTGACCCTTATATTTAGTAAACAACTTCCATTTACCAACACTTATTTAGTATACACAACAGGAAATTGCCATCTACAGATCCTTACTAAGAAGACACCACAGGTAACTGTCGACTACAGTCACTACTTGAGTAGATAGCACAAGAGTCTGCCGACTGGCGACCTATTTTAGTAGACAGTGCAAGAAACTGCCTACTGCCGACACTATTCAAGTAGACACCAAAAACATAAAAAAAAATCTAAAATCTGCGCAATAATACAATAACTCAAATTACATTGAAATGGAACTACTTTATCGGTACACTCGACCTGAGCTGCAATTCGTG
>MJUU01064707.1:27599-43775 GCA_002080025.1 Modiolus philippinarum
TTTTTTACTCCATATTATCCAAATATAGCATTAAAATACAGATTTTACTTACTCGACACATTTGTTTTATTCCATATTTTTTTAAATATAGCATTACAATACAGATTTTACTTACTCGACACATTTGTTTTAGTCCATATTACCCAATTATAACATTTAAATACAATTTTTTCTTACTCGACACATTTGCTTTAGTCTATATTATCCAAATATAACATTTGAATACAGATTTTTCTTATTTGACACATTTGTTTTATTCCATATTATCCAAATATAGCATTAAAATTCAGATTTTATATACTCGACACATTTGTTTTAGTCCTTATTACACAAATATAACATTTAAATACAGATTTTTCTTACTTGACACATTTGCTTAGTCCATATCATCCAAATATAACATTTAAATACAGATTTTTCTTATGCAATACATTTGTTTTATTCCATATTATCGAAAAAAGCATTAAAATACAGATTTTACTTACTCGTCACATTTATTTTATTCCATATTATTCAAATATAGCATTAAAATACAGATTTTATTTACTCGACACATTTGCTTTAGTCCATATTATCCAAATTTAATATTCAAATACAGATTTTTTTTACTCGACACATTTTTTAGTTCATATTACCCAAATATAACATTTAAATACAGATTTTTCTTACTCGACACATTTAATTTAGCCCATGTTACCAAAATATAATATTTAAATGCAGATTTTTCTTACTCAAAAGTTTTGTTTTAGCCCATATTAACAAAGTATAGCATTAAAATACAGATTTAACTAACTCAACGCATTTATTTTAGTGAATATTATCCAAATGTAACATTTAAATACAAATTTTACTTACTCGACACATTTGTTTTAGCCCATATAACCCAAATACTACACTAAAATGCAGATTTTACATACTCAACATATTTATTTTAGTCCATATAACCCTAATATTACACTTTAATGCAGATTTTACTTACTCTACACATTTGTTTAAGTCCATATTACCCAAATTGTACACTAAAATGCATATGGTATATATTTTTTGTTTCAAATTACTAAAATTTGTATACTTTTACTGTGGCGGGCAATAGTAAGAGATGACATTTTTTTTTTGGGAGGGGAGCTTTGGTGGCGATTTTGAAAATAAATAAATCAATCTTGGTGCAAGTGAAGATAAATATTCTATTCCTATACGTGTCATGAAAAATTGAAATTTGATTTGATGGAAAAAAATGTGACATTTGGAGAAAATAGTGAAGATAAATATTCTATTCCTACGTGTCATGAAAAATTGAAATTTGATTTGAAGGGAAAAAATGTGACATTTGGAGAAAATATACATTTTTCAAGGTGACATGAAACTAACTTTTAGTGTCAAAACCGCCAAAGCCCGCCTTCCCAACCCCCTCTTGAAAATTAAACGGTCGTCCACTAAGATAGCATTTAATTCACAGGAATAATTCAATCAGTCAAATATAATTTCAAATGATGAACGTAAAACGATTCCTCGCGTGCCGTTCTCGTAATCTGTTTCCCGCTCGTCAAACAGTTAGCTGCACAGTACACATGGCACAGATTTAAAGATTTTCTAACAGTTCATTTGATTGGATGAGACGAAACTTCTGAGCGATACATCGTATTGATTTTTTTTGGTTCCCTTTAACTGTCTTATCGATTTCATTGGTTCATTTATTAATGTTAATTTGCGATCATTCATGAACGACCGTTAAGTAACTTAACAAAAAATAACTGTACTTAGCACGAGAATTCACTAACAACCGCTTATGCGAATTAGCGCCGCAAATATGTGTTTATCGCATTAATGTGACCGATAAACTCAATTTATCGGCGCTAATATCTATTTATCGAATTAATGTGGCTCAGGCGTGCCATATATATTCACCCCGCCTATGGCTCGGTGAATAATTCATTTTATCGGGTTGATAAACCACGAAAGCAACTTATAACAAAGTCATTAATTGTATAATACAATTACAGCCTTTGTATAGGAAATATGTTTTATTACATAATGATAATAATAGTGTTAATCTATTGGGTTAAAACCTGTCACATGATATTTATGTATCAAACCAACAATTCAACCAATCAGAGTTGAAACGTATAAGAAAATAGACCTTTTGAATCTAAAGAGACTTTGTATTCTTGCACCTTTAAAACTATTCGAGGAAATTTGATGAATGCTATATTAGGTTTATTTCAATACCAAGGTCAAGTGAGCAGGTGTAATTTTAGATCACTTAAAGGAGGGGAATTCCCAATGACTATTTTTGCGCAATGCTGTAACATCGTGGTACGTATTTATAGGTGGCTTTTCCCGACACACCGGGAATCTCTTAGAAGGCATTAAAGGTATGATGAAAATTTGATATAATGTAGAGCAGGTATGTGCCTTTCACGACAAGTATCGTCTTGGGAAGGTTAAACTTAAGATAAATTGTCCAGGGAGGTTTGAAACTTTCGAATTTTAGTTGAAGGGTTTCATACAAATTTATTTTAGCCTGCTTATGTTAACTGAATACCAAAAGGAAGATGAAGCAAACAACGAATTTCTTGTTATGGATACTTCACAAGGACTAACATGGCTGTTAATAAATCATCTATGTTAAATGAAAGGAAATGTACATTTCGCTTTAATATGTCTTAATTAAATTCCCTATCAAATTTTCATTTGTACTGATTATAAAATAACAATGGAAACTCTGAATGGCCTTTTAAAGGGAGAGAAACAAAACATTCTATTTTGAATATTTTTAGTAACGTGCAATATCACCAATGCAATCAGCCGTTTTTGGTATGCCATTCACTTAATATAGGGGATGATGTCGTTATGTTTTGGCGGAGGGAATAGATTGAAAAATATCATATTGATAATATAACGTCATATTGACCTAGTAAAAGGCTACTATTGTTATATTATTTATTGAATTTATGGATAATAATTGAAACACTTTTACAATTACTTAAGTAATGAGCACATATTCCATTTTACTAAACGTAATTTGGTTTTATAAGTGACTGAATTTTTCTTTTCATGCATTTCCTACATTTCAAAAATTGTGATTTATTCACATTTATTTTTGCCCGCTCATCTGAAGTAAATACAAACAAGAAGTTGAAGAAATTAAAGAATTTCTAGTTAATAGGAAAAATGAAAGGATATGGAGTGAATGTACATGTGACAAAAACGCACACGATACATAGAAAACTCCAGTTTATCAAGGACAGGGCTTTTATTCCTGTCTTCATCTTGATGTCGCCTGAGGGTCTTCAACTAGAGGTGAACAATATTCACCCNCTCAAGAAAAATCAAGTATAATTGTAAAGAAAACAAAGGTACATATTTCACTTTCTTATTTTCATGTTGAAGATCACACCGTAGGGCATTCGGAAAATAAGTAACTCAGTGGTATTGCCGTTAAATTGAATGGAATCATTTCGTAGTAAAAAATTTTCACGGATGAGTATTATTGCACGCGCTTCATTGATAGTACCGACCAATCGAAGTCATCCTTTTCGCTTGGTGAACATACTTCACAGACGCCACTGACCAAGGCCAGCGAAGAACATGCCTCATTCGTTGAACTGTTGATTAATACTCAGTGATCTTTGTACTGAAAATTTTTCAGGATTTTTGTAAATCCTTCTAATTGGAAATCCTGCCCAATTTTTATTTTGAAAAAGGGACTCGAAATGTTTGATTTCAGAAATATATATATATATATATTACCTTAATTTAAAGGGAAACCCCTCCCCAATGTTTTTTTTTTTCAATTGTGTCTGAAATGGGTTGTTATTGATAGTGTACCTTTTGCTTGTCATTGCAACCAAGCCAGAAACTGAAATTTTACAATAAATAGTTTTTTTTAAGATTTTAGTAACATGTTTAAATAGATTATAAGGGGAACCCCTACCTCAATTGTTTTTGAAAGGGGGGCCAAAAATATTTGATTTCCGCATTATGTATTACCTAGATTACAAGGGGACGCCCTCTCCAAATTTTATTTCAATGGTAGTCTGATATGTGTTTTCAAGTTTCTTGTGCGGCGGGGGACATATGGCTGGTGTAATCTTGTTTCAATATAAACAGCCACTGATTATTTACAGATATATATATATCGGTCATCAAGGACCTCTATTATGTAATTATAATAAGATTTGAGAAAGGAAACTGATCCGATTTGCCAAGCTGGGGATTATGCATTAATTCCGATCATTTCTAATCAGCTTTCATTATAATGAGAAAGGGTGACTCTTGGACAGACCCTATTCATATATTTTCCACTTTGACATCTGATTATATGATGAGTTTCGGAAAACAAGCGGCAAGCATTATCAAAGCATTATTATTTAAGCATAAACTGACAAGTTAATTAAGTGTGAACCGAACCGTAAGTCAAAAACGAATAATCCAAGGATAATGACAACATCGGAAAAACATACATGAGTACAGTAACAAACAAATGAAGACGCGCAAAAATACAAAGATTATCAACACGGACGCAATAACAAGAGGCTCTGAAGAGCCTGTATTACTCACCTGGACCATGGCTGACATAGATAAAAGGCATTTCCAATAGGAAAAACAAAACATAAAATTTAACAGAATACTTTTTTTTTCTAAAATTACAGTATTCTTGTTTGGTTTCCATGGCAACTGAAAGATCCACCATCCATTACNACCGATAACAGAACACCATTCAAAAACATTTGGGCAGGGGTTCCCCTTATAATCAAGGTAATACATAATGCTGAAATTGAAACATTCGGACCACAATTCAAATAAAAATTCAAAAATTTGGGCAGAGGTTCCCCTAAAAATCAATAGGGCCAATGTAAAAACTATGTTCCAGATGGTGGCCATCTTGGATGAGGTATTGACCTGCCAGATACATTTTTTTGGATGGGACCACCTGAGGACCATTGTGGCTTAATTTGGTTCTAATTGGACCAGTAGTTTCTGAGAAGAAAATCTTTGTATGTATTATTCCATAGGGTCCAATGTTAAAACTATGTTCCCGCTGGCGGCCATCATGGATGGAAAACAGACATGCCAGATACCTTTTTTTGGAAAGGACCATTATGACTAAGTTTGGTTATAATTGGACTTGTAGTTTCTGAGAAGAAGATCTTTGAATGTCTTTTCCATAGGGTCCAATGTTAAAACTTTTTTCCAGCTGGCTGCCATCTTGGATGAGGTACGGACCTGCCGGATACCTTTTTTGGAAGGGACCATCTAAGGACCATTGTGACTAAGTTTGGTTATAATTGGACTGGTAGTTTCTGAGAACAAGATCTTTAAAAGTAAATTCCATAGGGTCCAATGTTAAAACTATGTTCCCCGCTGGCGGCCATCTTGGATAAGGTACGGACCTGTCGGATCCCTTTTTTGGAAGGGACCATCTAATGACCATTGTGTCTAAGTTTGGTTATAATTGGACTGGTAGTTTCTGAGAAGATCATTGAATGTCTTTCCATAGGGTCCAATGTTAAAACGATGTTACCCGCTTGCGGCCATCTTGAATTAGGTACGGACCTGTCGGATACCTTTTGTTTGAAGGGACCATTTAAGGACCATTGTGTCAAAGTTTGGTTATAATTAGACTGGTAGTTCTGAGATCTTTACATGTCTTTCCCATAGGGTCCAATGTTAAAACTATGTTCCCCACTGGCAGCCATCTTGGATTAGGTACGGACTTGCCAGATACCTTTTTTGGAAGGGACCATCTAAGGACCATTGTGACTAAGTTTTGTTATAATTGGACTGGTAGTTTCTGAGAAGATCTTTGAATGTCTTTTCAATACGGTGAAATGTTAAAACTATGTTCCCCGCTGGCGGCCATCTTGGATTAGGTACGGACCTGTCGGATACCTTTTTTTGAAGGGACCATCTAAGGACCATTGTGTCTAAGTTTAGGTATAATTGGACTGGTAGTTTCTGAGATCTTTGAATGTCTTTTCCATAGGGTCCAATGTTAAAACTATGTTCCCCGCTGGCGGCCATCTTGGATTAGGTAGGAACCTGTCGGATACCTTTTTTTGAAGGGACCATCTAAGGACCATTGTGTCTAAGTTTAGTTATAATTGGACTGGTAGTTTCTTAGAAGATCTTTGAATGAAATTTCTATAGGGTCCAATGTTAAAACTATGGTCCCCGCTGGCGGCCATCTTGGGTGAGGTACGGACCTGCCGGATACCTTTTTTTAAAAGGGACCACCCAAGGACTATTGTGACCAAATTTGGTTCCAATTGGCCCAGTGGTTTCAGAGGAGAAGATCTTTGAATGAAAAGTTTACGCCGGACGGACGGACGACGGACGCCAAGTGATGGCAAAAGCTCACCCTGGCATAGCCATGTGAGCTAAAAACCACGGGTCAGATAAGGTGCATCGGTAGAGTAAGCATCTGCTGCTTCTTATAAGACACCCGCCGTGTTGAACATGTAATCACATCCTGTAGTAAGTCCAATCCGGTAGAGGAAACAATAATCTAAAGCTTTAAAGGGAAAAATGTAATGTAGCAAGTCCAATACGGTAGAGGAAACAATAATATAAAGCTTTAAAGGGAAAAATCTACTGTCATCTGGGAAACAGATAATCCGATAGCGGTCCACAAGATCGACTGTTACGAATAACGGATGACCAGAGAGATATAAAATCTGTATAGCGCTGTGGGGATGTTGCTACAAAACTAAATAGCTCACATGAGCCTGTATCGCTCACCTGGTCACTGGTTTTATTCATTGTCACCTATAGACCACCCATTCATACTATAAATCAGTTCAGCAGATGTTACATTTTCATTCTTGGATGAGGTACAAACTAAAAATCACAAACATTGGAAGGGATCACCCAAAGACAATTGTAACCAAGTTTGGTTCCAATTGGCTCAGTGGGTTCAGAGGAGAAGACATTTGAATGCATTTCCCATAGAGTCCCTATGTTAAACTATGTTCCACGCTGGCGGCCATCTTGGATCAGGTAAGAACGTAAAATCACAAACTTTAAAGGGGACCACCCAAGGACTATTGTGACCAAGTTTGGTTCAATTTGGCTTGGTAGTTTCAGAGGAGAAGATCTTTGGATGCATTTCCCATAGGGTCCCTATGTTAAACTATGCTCCCTGTTGGCGGCCATCTTGAATGAGGTATGAACATAATAATCACAAACTTTGAAGGAAAACATCTAAAGACTATTGTAACCAAGTTTGGTTCCAATTGGATCTGTGGGTTCAGAGGAGAAGACATTTGAATGCATTTCCCAAAGGGTCCCTATGTTAAACTGTACTCCACGGTGGCAGCCATCTTGGATGAGGTACAAACGCAAAAAAAATGGGACCACCCAAGGACTATTGTGACCAAGTTCGGCTTAGTAGTTTCAGAGGAGAAGATCTTTGAATGCATTTCCCATAGGCTCCTATGTTAAACTATGTTCCCCGCTGGTGGCCATCTTGGATGAGATGCGAACCTGCTGGACAAATGTAGAAATTGTAATTCTGGAAAAATCCAACACTTTTGCAATTCACATTTAACCTTTATTTCAAACAGTTTTTGAAATAAAAGAAAAACGTTAAAAAATTGTGAAAATTCAAAGAAAAAGCGGCAATAGCTCCTATGTGGGTTGTCAGATTTTCTTCAAAATTGCAGGACATGTAGAACTTACTATGCTGACCAATTTTGTTATACAAACTTCACTTCTATCAATTTCAATATATAAGACCAGAAGTAACGAAAAACTGAAAATTTTACGGAAAAGGGGCAATAACTCCAAGACAGTTAAACGGATATTCTCCAAAATTGCAGAGCAGGTAGATCTCTTCATGCTGATTATTTTTACCCATGTCAGAATTTTGATATCTGTAATGATTTTCGAGTAATTTGCACAAAACTGCAATTTACCCACATTTTCTATTTTTAGTAACAGCGGCCATGTTGTTTGGTCTACGGATATACAAGTAACAAATTTGAAAGAGCATACCCTGGTGATGATTCAGGCCAAGTTTGGTTAGTATTTGCCCAGTAGTTTCAGAGGAGAAGATCTTTGAATAAAAGTAAACGGACGGACGGACGACGGACGCCGAGTGATGGCAAAAGCTCACATGGCCTTTGGCCATGTGAGCTAAAAAAGGGGAGATGGCTATCGTAAAAGTGAAGTTAACGCATTTGTCTTACAGCTTAGTTTGAAGTTATGAAACACTTCCGGATTGACCAGCATTTTGATTAAGTGACCCTCAATGCAAGTGAAGAATACTGAAACCTCATCAATGTTTATATGTATGCGAAATGATTTGACTTGCAATATTGATAATTTGCGTACCCCAGTTTGGCGAGGCGATAAAAATTTCACACTTTAAAGTTGGACCATCGCTTGGATATGCAACTGTGGAAACATCATATCGCCGCTTAACGTGACCTTCAGGTAAATAAGAAAATCAACAAAAGTTTTTAATCATGGCCGCCTAGTAATTGAGTCTGACCTTGCGCCGAAATTCAAAATTCGTACAAACGCTAGGTTTTGGTTATACATGTAGTTTTATGGAATCTATTTAAATGTGGTTCCAAAGATTGAGTGAATAAAAGTGTTTTTCATTTATATACATAGTTTTAAATCTAAATCTCAATATTAATTCTGATCAAAATAGTCTCCAAAGAAGTAAGGACAAACACACTTTTGACAGAGTATTTGGCTTATTTATCTCAATCGCCATTAATCGACTCTTTGATTACTTCTAATTGTTGTATTAGAGAAGGTGGGTGGTTTTTGACATTTAGACAATAACATAGAGATTATGCGCTGAATACTTTAACACACTTCATATTAACAATCCAACATTTAACATAAAACGAATCGTTAGCCAGAAACGACAATTCTCAGTTACCAAGGTAACAAGAGAGTACAAATATAAAATACTAATGTCATTGCTACTGTGTTAAAAAAAGTATACCTCTCCAATATTTGCCGAATAGTGTCAAGGGACTCATTATTAATGTTTAAAGATAACCGACACATTATTTCACTTGAGAGTCGAACACATTTTGTTGTTTAATTATAGAAATGTAGTTATTCTATGTTTTCAATGTATTATTTTTTATAAAATTTTCAATCTTTCTTGTGTAATTGTTGTAACATTCATGCTCTGGCCAGATACTCGTTAAAGCGAATTGCTTTTGCCATATCTGGAAAAATACTAAAAATTGAAAATCAATTACAGCAATACGCCTTTCATAAATGATTTCATATGGTTAATCAATCTGATTTTCATACTGTCAAGTACAAAATCATTTAAAAAATCTATTCCATAAATGAACCATTGTGCGAATGTAAAAAATTTTAACATGACTAAAAAGTTCTGTTCTTTCCCATAAACTATAAAATCTCTTACATCCATACACGATCAAAGTTTAACATCCAAAACTTAATTGGTCCATGTTTTTATTCAAGTTTTTGATAGTATATACTATCTTAAAAAAGGACATCGGTGGAATAGAACCCCGAAAGAATCTTTGTGGAATGGGTAGAGTTAACAAATACAAATGTGATAATGGTTTATCCATAGAATATGGGCAAGGTAGGAACTCAGAAATGCTAAAAAAATAAGGTCACTGTCATTGAAGAACTGATTTACTTAATTGAGGAATATCCCATTCTGACTTTCTTTTCGCATTTTATAGTTACCTTCGTACAAATACTGTACAACAAATTTCTGTACACTAACATTGCAATACTGCAATCTTTCTCAATTGCCAATTTGTTTATTGCATCTTTCCAAAGTTTATGCATATAATAAGTTAAAAAAAACAAAAAACAAATCGATTGTGTATACAGAAATTTGAATTAAGTTTTCTTGATCAAGGTTTTTGTTGGACCTAATTTTGGATGCAAAACTTTGAGAGTGTATACAGGACTTAAGATATTTCAATCTTTAATGTTCTTTATCAGCTGTTACACATATTTTTGTATGTTGATTACCAAATGTTTTGGTTTAATCTGCTCTGAAGAGACCTAAAATGTCGAAATTCGCATATGCAGAAACTAAATTAACAGTAACGGAATTTTGTAATAAATGATATATTCTGTAAAAAGATTGATTAATCAGTTTGAATTTACGCCCAGAGATGAATATATGGACTTCAGCTTTATCAGGACAGAAACAAGAGGGGTTCATTATCCTGCATTTCTCCACACAGCTTGGGCACAGTGATTCATTGTCAGACTTTCCGTATTTATGACCTGACTACCCCGTATAGACGGGGAATTCCCCTATCAACTACCTTGGGAACTACCGGGCAACTTAAGTAGTTAGAGACATATCAGTTACAAAACACAGCAAGTCTTTAGATAACCGAAGATTGGCAGTGGTAAAGAGTTACAACTCTGAAAAAAGAAACGAAAACATAAAAAAAATTAACTGCTGACACTCTTAAATATATATGGAATAAAGGGGATAACAGGAAACATCTACAATGGCTGAAAATTACAGTCACATGCCACGATCTGCCACGGAATTACACAGGAAAAACACAAACAAGACAAAGGAAAAACGTAAACAACGATAGGCACTCAGGACAGCCGGACTTGGTACCGGCACTAAAGTCCGATTCACTTCCTTCAGACAATAGAAATTTTACAATTTCTGCTTTATATGAACATTAATTGCTACGATTAAAGACTTGTAAATAGTGCTGAGTACATGTGAATTTTCCTTGTTTTTGTAAGACAGGTTTAAAATTCTAAGTGTTGTATTTTTCTATTTTGAGAGTGAAAAGGCAGGTAAATTTAATCGATAGGCAATATTACATTTGGTTAATACTGGATCATCTGACTACAGTTAAAAGGTGATACTACCCGTGTCAGATTAGTCCATTATTGTACGGTATTTTTACATAGTCATGCCAAATTTTGAGCCAAAATATACAGCAATGCAGTCAGGAGAATGCAAAATCCATCATCTAAGGGAAGTTAAGCAAAAGCCAGTGGTAAGGTAAACCGGTTTATTGGTACCCAAACTCCCCTTTAGCTGTCCCGTTTCCCTATAGTATACTAAATATACAAATAAAACCCAATATAGGTAGACTACATGTACTAACTTCATGACAACAATCTTGAAAGGAGAGAAAATGACAATACGTAATTTTGAAAGATGGGCCAAGAGGTGCTCGCCGCTAAACTGCCGGCTAGCCCAAGGAGCCTAGTCTGCTAGTTAAACACTGTTGCTCTACGGAAGAAAAATCAAACTCAAAACTTCCCGAAGGATTTGGTCAAGAATCATCATATATTTTAAGTAAACATTGGCAATATCAGTGTGAGGCCAGTATGTGTGGACGTAACCACCATGCTTTACGTAAAAGGGGATATCAACAAGATACTCTGCTTGCGTCCGTAAAATTTAGCTTTGAAATCTAGTGACCTGAAAATTATGATCATCAATCAGTATTTTGCATTTTGTAACAGCATTTCCGTAAAAACGAGTATTATAAATGTCCATAGTAATAAGCTGTTTGCCAGTTACGCCATATTAAGATATGAAATTTTCATATCTATAATAAAACTTCTTAAAAATATTCAACAACTTATGAAATCTGTAACTCTGTTGTAAAAGTTTAGCTGTGATAGTGAGGTTACGTTCATTAAAATCGTCAAGAGTAGGACAAACAAATGTGCATATTCAAAAAGTATTTATTAGAAAAGGCCCTTTAGGAATGGCAGAAAACTAATAAAATATCAAAGTTGGAGTCCACGGTATTTGCAGTCCAATTTGAAAATGACTGTTTTACTATACAAGTTTAAAAAAAATAAAATTGAAAAACAAAAGGTCTTTTGGAGATCCAGGAAAGTTACCAAGATGAAATGGGTACTCCAACGGAAAAAAATGAATGTTCGCATTCAATAATTATAAAGATGTAAAAAGATCTTATCTCCTTCAATAATAAGAAATTAAATTTTTAATCTCTAAAAAATTTAGATTAAGGATAAATTAACATCGTTAAATAATTACAATTTGTTCACTTCCGGTATTTCTTTTTTTCGCATTTACCGGTTCTATTTATTAAAATTGTTCAGTATACTCAGCAGTTCTCGCCACAATATAGCTGAAATATTGCTGAAGTTGGCGTAAAACATCAATCAATCAATATTAAGAGCAAAGGAAAAACTGGTTCAAAATTATTTGGAGTTAGGGTGCTTTGACCACTAATTAAGGTTAACTACGACGAAAATTCACGAAAAATGCAAAACCAGGTAAAAGTTGAAATTGCCGTGCAACAACGTGCATTCATGAATTTATTTGAAACTTTACAGTTGAAAAGTATAGGTTGCAATGTAAATAGGACACTTAACGTGCGTCTTCATGCAAATACGGAAGCCCTGGAGGGACATTTTTAGTTACTACTTATGCCTTATTTGTTTTAACTTATTTGTTATGACTCATTTGTTATCACTTATTTGTTAAGACTTACTACTGACCGCGTATTTTTCAAAACACTTGAGTTAAGATTTTTTTCATTTAATACTTGATGGAAATGAGTCTCAGAAGAATTGTAATTAGAATGGTATCATATTAGAAATACAAATATACCACGTAGTTACAGACATCATTATTACTTTTTGAAGTGCATGTACAAAAGCTAGCTGCAAAATAAGAATTCAGTGATAAGTATTGAGATTTAAAAATAAGAATTAAGTAATAAGTATTAAGAAATAAGAATTAAGTAATAAGTTTTAGGAATTAAGAAATAAGAATTAAGTAATAAGTATTAAGAAATAAGTAATAAGAATTAAGGAATAAGTATTCAGAATTGGGGACTTTCGAGATAGGAATTAGAATAGGAAAAATGAAAGGATATGGAGTGAATATACATGTGACAAAAACGCACACGATACATAGAAAACTCCAGTTTATCAAGGACAGGGCTTTTATTCCTGTCTTCATCTTGATGTCGCCTGTTTATCATATTAGAAATACAAATACATTGATTACATGCATTTGAACAATTTTTTTCTTCAAAAAGCAAATAAATATTCATTTTGTCAAGAAAACAACGATCCAATTTCCATTTATTATAACAAGTTCATTTACCTTACATTTTTTCAATGATATCTAAAAATGATGAAAATTCTTCCAAGAGATGTAATTGAAAACAAAGATTCAGCAATTTTTTTAATTTTTACACACCTTTTTTCTAAATTTACAAAATTGCAACCGTACAGTAGAGTTTTCAAATATTTTAATACATTTTAAAGAAATATTTTTTTTAATTTCTCATTCTAAGTTTTTGATGAAAATTAAACGACTCAATTTTTTACAAGAAGTGTTTATGAACATGTTATATCTAAATATGGCGTTTCTCGTAAACAGCTTATTACTATGGGCCTTTCTAGTCCTCAATTTTACGGAAATGTTGTAAAAAATGCCAGAAATTGATTAAAAATCCAGAAAAGCTGGGACTTAAAGTACATTCTTTACGTAATAGGGGATATCGGCAAAATATTCTGCTTGCATCCGTTAAATTAGCTTTGAGACCTAGTGACCTGAAAATTTTGCACACATACTGGCCTCTCACTGATACTGCCGATGTCTACTGAAATTAATGATGATTCTTGACCAAACCCTTCGGGAAGTTTTGAGTTTGATTTTTCTTCTGTAGTGCGACAGTGTTCTACCAGCAAACTAGGCTCCTTGAGCTAGCCGGCAGTTTAGCGGCGAGCACCCCTTGACCCATCTTTCAAAATTACGTATTGTCTTTTTCTCTCCTTTCAAGATTGTGGTCATAGAGTTAGTAGTCTACCTGTATTGGGTTTTGTTCGTATGTTTTTATACTAAAGGGAAACGGGACAGACAAAGAGGAGGTATGGGTACCCATAAACCGGTTTAATCTTATCGCTGGCTTTTGCTTGTACCGGTGCCAAGTCCGGCTATCCCGAGTACGTTTGTCTTTTGTCTTTTACGTGTTTTTATTGTGTAATCCCTTGCAAATTGTTGAATGTAATTATAACTTTCAGCCATTGTAGGTGTTTCCTGTTATCCATTTTTTTAACATTTAATACTGATCAAAATAGATTAAAATTTTACGTCTTTACTGTCCAACCCACCTATGTATTTCAGAACAAATTCTTAAAATTTACTATCATTATTCATGCTTACTTTCACATTTGTTTATACTATGGAATTTTGCATTTGAAATAATTTTATATCCAATAAAAATTTAATTAGAGCAAATTTTACACACCTCATCAAGCCCTGAACGGACCAAATAATACGAGGAAACAGGGTATCTTTGACCACTAGACAGAATACGGGACGATAAAAATGTTGAAAATTGCTTAAAGTCGACCTGGACATATGTAGTTTCAATACTGAAAATATTATAAAAAAATTAAATCAGGGGAAAGTTTAGGCTTACCAAGGTCTACCCCCTTAATTCCTATTCTTTATTTCTTAATATGTATTACTTAATTCTTATTACTTAAATCTAACAAATAAATGATAACAAATAAGTCTTAAGTAGTAAGTAAAAATGTCCCTCCAGGGCTTCCGCACATGCACTATGTCCTCATTATAAAAATTGATAAATCATCAAAACTTGCTTACATAATTCTTCGTTGGAGTACCTTAATTAAATCAAAGATTTTGCAATACAATTATTACAATTTTTGAAATGATTGACCTTGTACTAATAAATATTTCACTACGCGGTATTGGTAGGTAGAATTACAAAGATACCTGGTCTGTGAGAGGTTCAGGAAATTGGAATCAAATATTTTTTATATAATTATTGTAAAACGTCTAATATAACACAATATATTCTAATGGTTGAATCTCAATGAAACAAAAAGTTTCTTTATGCAGAATAATAATATTAATCAAAGTATTTGCATTACATTACGACGACACAGCCGTCTCCAGCGGATGCAAAAGATACAGAGTGATAACGTTAATCCTGATCTTGATACTTTATACAAATTGTTTAAACTAAGAACACTTATGACAAAATGTATGTTTGAAATGATTTATTTTACTTACGCGTATTCAAACTGCGTAGAAGTTAATAAAAATTAAATGAAGATAACAAATAGCTGTCAGTTACCGTGAGCATTTGTCAGGACAGTACCCGTGTCTATTGTCTTCATATTTTATGTACTACTCGACTTGATAAGTTCGACATTTTTCTATTTTCATTTTAACTGTGAGTCTTTTTGAATATTTATTTTTTTTCGTCATTCACCACACATGGGGGTAGGGGTTTGATAAAAAAAACGAGTTTAACCCCACCGTAATTATTGCGCCTGTCTTAAGTCAGGAATATGTTGGTCATTGGCTTGTCTTTGTCTTCTTATAAAATTTTAGTTTCTTGATATTCGGGTTATTGGATGTGGTTTGTTGTCATTGATGTATTCTTTTTTTTTTTACCTTTTGGGACCATTTAGAGATTGCTTTAGGTTGTGAATTTCCTCACTGTGTTTGGAGACCGTACGCTTTGTTTTGGGTCGATTTAACCTGGAGATGGGTTGTTCTCCTTGACATTTACCCCATTTCCTTTCTTTTTCATATATAAATAAACAAATAACCTGCCTTTGAGAGTTTCGGGAAATATAGATCAACCAAATTTTAATTGAATCCAATAATTGAAAATGATTTATTTAACTTAAACTAGATTGTTAGATACACCCCCTCCCTCCTAAAAATACCCTGGTTTTAGAGTTTAAGGAAATTAACAAAAAAAAAAAATGGAAATATATTTTTTGCTGTGGCAATCTATTCATTCAGAGCATTTAAAGCAAAGGTAATAAAAAGCCAAAGGACCAAAGGTGGAGAAAATTACAAGAAACAGTCCAGAGTTAAGACAAACAGCGACAGAAAAAAAACGAGACGGTCATAAAAATATCCATAAAATAATATCAAATTTCAAAACTAAGGCTCTTGCATTCTCGACGATGTTTAGGTAAAAGTAATTGTGTTCAGATATAAAAAAAAACTGTACCTAAACATTGCTCTGAACCTGGAAAAACAAATCATCCAATGTTACTTTAAATATGAAATTTATTAACGTTTTTCTCAACTGGCTTAAATACGAAAGCCGGATAGTGTCAATAGATTTTTTTTTTTATTTTCTCAGTAAAAAAAAATCTCGCAAAAACAAAATTATCTCGTTATTTCGAATT
>MJUU01064707.1:49798-66251 GCA_002080025.1 Modiolus philippinarum
CCAAGTTTTAATACCAATTTCTTGTGAATCATGTTAATATACTAATAAAAACCAATCAATATTGAAACAGCTCCGAATTAATATCCTGATTTAACAAGATTTTAATTTCAGTAGTAAATTAAATCTTAATTGCATCATCGTGCGATATCTGTCTAGGATACCATAGAATTATTTTAAAATCATTTCAGTAATTATTCCATGTAATCTAATAGTCTATGTGTTCTTAATACTCCACAAGGAAATGCTAATAAAACACAATATTGAAATAAAAATGCGATGTCGGATAAGATTCTTGTTTTTATACATTTTTACTTGTAATAACAAATGTACTACTTTACCTTTGTCTGCTTGGCACTACAATGTATAGTAACAGCTCCTTTCCTAACTAGATATCGCAGATTTTAATATGTCAATTTGATCTCATGGACTTTTCCATTTTAAAAATGGCAGAAAAAGGCTCCATTGGACTTTTACCTTAGCATAACATGGATACATTGTTGACCAGGAGGCAAAGGATGCATTAGATGATGAGGTGGCGGACTGTAAAGTGCCCTACACTGACATGAAGCCTCTAATAAGTAAATACATCCAAAAGATATGACAAGACAGATGGGACTTGCACATCAATAATAAATTGCACGGAGTACAGTCAGAAGTTGGTAAACTTGTTAGTTCCTCTGGAAAAATCGGAAGGTACAAGTTGTTTTGACAAGGTGTCGAATAGGGCATACAAGAACAGCTCATGGTTACATTCTAAATGTTGAAGACCGACCTGAGTGTATTCCGTGTAATTGTGTTTACACAATACAACATATTTTACTTGACTATTTCGATGTTAACGACATACGTCGCACATTTTATACAGCTGATTCTAGTGCTATGTACAGATAAAAAAAGATTTCTAAAAGATAAAAATCATATTATAGATAATTTGAGATAAATAGATCAAATTTGATGAAATTTAAAAATTGGATAATATACTTATATTTTACTATACAAATTGACAGCTTTTAATAATTGAATAATTTTGTCGCCACCGACGTTTGTAAATAAATCTTTAAGCTATTACTAATATCAACAGTTCACGCCACGATATAGCTGAAATATTGCTGAAGTTGGCGTTAAGCAACAATCAATCAATCATTTTTTATTTCATATGGAAAGAAAATCCACAATGTAATGTAATTTTGCTTGCTGGCCTACATTTTTGTAGCATTGAACTACTTCAGCCATTGGTGACACGAACACAGGGTGTTATGGGGCAATATCTGCAACAGTGAAATTCAAATGTAGTGTTGCGTGTAAATTGTAATGGTCAAATACCTCAGTGGAAAGATGTTCTCGATAATATCACATCCTAAGCTGAGATTTGGGAATTATCGATTGACAAAAAAACACACAAAAAAAACGTCAACTCATCCTGCCCATCTTTTGGATGACACACAAAGACTCATCAGTTTCTGATTTGGCTTGTGTGTTCTCACTAGTTATTCATTTCATTTCATTTCGTGTGGTGTGGGGTGGGGTGTGGACATTTAATATGGAACTTTGTATCGAAATGGGGCCTTATCTGCAACAGTGAAATTCAAATGTAGTGATGCGTGTCACTGAAATTGTAATGGTCAAATTCCTGAGTGGAAAGATGTTTTCGATAATATCACATCCTAAGACTCTAAAAGTTAGTTGGTCTTTGACTTCAGAAGCATATATATGTAACCTTTAACACACTGAAAAGTACACTAAGGATTCAACTTTTGATCACTTCTGAAGATCTTAATCATGGCTGCACAGAAGGAACGAGACTGAACAAGAGCAACTGTTGCGCATGCTCTTGTGTGACACAAAAAGACAACAGTTGTGACGTATTCAACCGCTAACGTGTCGTCACGACATGGACTTTTATCAACCAACAATATTTGTTTCAACGTAAACAACAACAATAACATGGCGACGACTACATCCATGACTGGCCTGACTGGTATTTCGGAATAATAAAAACATGGTTTATTAATCACAACAGCAGACATATCATACAGCTATGCCAAGATTCCATGGAATCACGATAATGCAAAGTTGTTGGACCGACACAAAAATGAAATGGATACTTCTTAAGAAATATCTCATAAAATGTAAGAGAGGGTTCGGGGTTTACGTTCTCACACCACCACAATATCTCAGATCTTTCATACAACAGTTACTATTCATACAGTTATACAAAAGTAAATTACTCAAATACGCTCAAATATTTACCAGCTAACTTTCACAAAACATAACTTAAGAAAAAAAGGGACGTCAACATACACTGCAACACTGTCCCACCTTAAAACAGTCTGTCCTCTAACCTCTAAATATACATCTTCATACTTCTACCTTCATGCATCTAGAAAAAACAGACAGCTTAAAATTACCACAGTCCCATATCATGTTAACAATACTAGTAGTCTTAATAATGAAATACAGTCACTTCAAAAAAAAGTTTAAGTTCCTTCAGTAGGTCTTACTGAGTAGCCGAGTTCTCTAGATTCGTACCAATAATCTGTGTTTAATGTGATGTCGTTGTGATCTCTTCTTCCATCTGTTCTGTTCCATTTTCTTCTTGCTTGACGATGTCGTGCTCTCTCTGTGTTGCTGCATTCTTTCTAATTGGCGCAGGGTCTAGAATCCACGTGGAAATTACCAGGTACAGTGTGCCATCGGGAAGAAATACCTTCTCTTTTTTTTCAACCCAAGATAGCCATTCGGCACGACCATCATATCAACTGGTTGCTCCCTTACTCTAACATGTACCTTGTATAGACAGTGGGAAACATAACTGGAGCCCAGGGTCTAGAATCCACGTGGAAATTACCAGGTACAGTGTGCCATCGGGAAGAAATACCTTCTCTTTTTTTCAACCCAAGATAGCCATCCGGCACGACCATCATATCAACTGGTTGCTCCCTTACTCTAGCACGTACATTGTTTAGACAGTGGGAAACATAACTGGAGCCTTTGTGCATCCTTGGCTGCTTCATCTGGCAACTACACAGTAACTTCGGTGATTACTTATTCGTCCAGTCGTATGTCCGTCCGTTCCTGGAAGTAAGGGTTATCCTTCTAGGAAGATAGAAAAGCATCTCCACCTAGCTTTGATCTATACTCTCCTTCCAGGGAGTTTCAGGATCATACCCTTTCCACTGGCTATGGATTGGCAAATGTTACTGGTATGACGGAAGGTTTGCTGAGCTACAGATGTTTATGATCCTTCTGGTAAGGACGGCTTTGACGACTGGAACATTGGTGTTGCTGTCTGGCTCTGTTGAAATAACGTCTATTGAAATAACAAAATACTGAAGTGACTACAACAACTGGCAGTGGTGGCTTCTGGAACACAGGTATTGCTGTCTGCACTTTAACCACTAGTTCTGCTACAACAGGAGCAACTACCTGTGCAGGGGGTTCAACATCTGGCGCTGTCAGACCACTCATCTTGGCTGGCGTATCAGTCTTGTTCAGCAGGCCGACAAGAGACACTGGACTGCCGAATTGTCGGACCCTTCTTCTGCAAACAGACTCCTCTCGTATTCATTTAGAGGCTCATTTCAATTCAAGAAAGATCGGTACAGGACTGCTAACTGGGACGAGCTCAAAAGTTTGTACAGTGTTTTGTTGCTGGACTGTCTGCTGCGGCTGTGCCGTCACCTTGCTCCTCTCGTATTCATTTAGAGGCTCATTTCAATTCAAGAAAGATCGGTACAGGACTGCTAACTGGGATGAGCTCAAAAGTTTGTACAGTGTTTTGCTGGACTGTCTGCTTCGGCTGTGCCATCACCTTGCTCTTCGCCACTGCCTCCTTTCTTTTCGCTTCCTCTTACTCTTTCCCATGGCTCCTCTTCAGGTGCTTCTTCAACCTGTACTTGAAATTTGTTGTTAACCCATAAAGGTAGAATTTCATTCCCACGTGTGTGTTTTGTATGCCACTTCAAGCTTGCATAACCTTTGTAGGCTTTAAATACTCCTGGTATTTATTCTTCCGTAGAAAAAAAAATAAACAGCTATTAAACTATTTGTCTAGAACACAAGATATGGTCAGCTCAGTTTTCTGTCGGACTATCGACGTATCTGAATACACCCTATTTGTAAACGACACCCAAAAAAAAAACAAAGAAACAAAAAAACATCCCGGTTTCTGCTTTTCTTACTCTAAAAACAAATCAATATTATTAGATACCGCTTTACTGATCAGCTCCAAGAAGAAACAACTTAAATAATATCTCAATGAGTAAATATAATATTTTTTTACATTAAACCGTGTTTTGCTTCAACCAGTTTTCATGTTCACCAATAAATGGTTTTAACCATTCATCATATGAAAAAGAGAGGAAATGGGGTAAATGTCATGTATCATTAGTATTCCCCTGCAACATTAGTATTCCCCCTGCAACGAAGTTGGGGGAATAATGAAATCACCTTGCGTCCGTCTGTCCGTAGACATTTTTGTCTGGAGCTTATCTCAAACCCTTCAAAATTTCTAAACCTAATTTTGTATACATGTTATTAACCATAAGAACTTGTGCAAGTCATATTATCAGAATGATTCATCAATTGAAAAAAAATATATCACATTTTTGGATCTTTACTTAGAATCTTAACCGAAAATGCTAACTATCATATAAACCTGTGCACCCGATATTTTCAGATTGATTCATCAAAATTTGTAAAAGTTATGGCCACTTTTGATATTTTTGTACATAAGTACCCAAATGGATTTTTTTGTCCAGAGGCAATCTCGGACCCTCTTTACAATATTTTTATCAAATAATGTAAGAATGTTAAGTACCATATGAACCTGAATATCTGCTATTTTCAGAATAATTCACCAAAGTGTGACAAAAGTGTACTTTGGTATTCTTTCGCCTTTGTATACTTTCTCTAAAAGAGGGGAGGTATATCGTTGTGTTCGTACTTGTATTCTGTCCACAATTCTACTGTGTTCACGCCTGTAATGTGTCCACACACACTTTTGCACTTCCCTTATTGATTCAGGATTCAATGAGCGGGTGTAATATCTGACTGTCATTCGGCGACAGCTCTAGTTTCTTTTGAGGTCCCCGACCGTTTTATCTTATAAACGAGTTCTGTATAAACAGCGACTTTTAGGTGTGGCCCAGCCCACTGACATTGTTATTTTGGAATTTACCACTGAGCCTTACTTGGATTAAAAAGCCAAACTGCATCCAAATTTCATATTGTCTAGCACTTATTTTGTGATCATACTGGCGTTTTTTAATTAACAGTGTTCCCACGCTACCGGGAAAACGGGAAAAAGCCGGGAATATGGATTTCGTCGTTCCCGGTTGGGAGAAAAGCTTTAAAATTTGAGAATCAAGGAAAAAGTCTTGAATTTCGTATCGTTCGCGACTGTAAAACAAAACATGTCTGTTTCACTCGTATAATGAATTTCCTGTTTAGCCGGAAACAGGTAGATATCGAGATCTTTTTGCGCTTTAAGTAAAGCTATTTTATCTTTCGGTGAGTATATAACAGAAGAACTTCGAGGGAATGGCGCTTTGGTATAACACCACTAATGCAGTCTTCCATAGACTACAATGTTTCAAACTTTCTAAAACAAAATAAACTAAAACATCGCGAAGCGACAATCGGGAAGAAGTATATATTACTTCCATACCAGGCTATTCCACTTAAATATTTTCACTACGGCTTTACCATATTTTCTAGGGATTGTCAAGTAAAAATGTGCTTTACGGATTCACATTTCAAATATACAGTTATTTCATAAAACAGAAAATAAAACACCTTTTTTCGAAATCGGGCAATCATTGTTAAAGAAAAGCTTTCGATAGATTAACAATGTTCTTTAAAGCATAAAGTTGATATAGGTCACAGTCAAATCAATCTGGATTGCTCCTCCCCAGGTAGTGGATAGGGGAACGCCCAATCTATGCTGGGTTGTCAGGTCATAATACAGGAAGCCTGAACACAAATCATTTTTGATAACGTCAAGCCATATGAAGTATAGAGACCCCTACTCTGTTTTTCGTACAAGAGCATACCTACTGAGGTCGTATTGAAGGCTACATTTCCTGCCCCTACACATTACTTCCATGTTCCAATGGCAATTAATACTAGCTTCTCTAATTGTCCATTCCTTCTTTTAATTTTTCATCCTTTACTTTTTTATTTGAATTAACAAATATGACCCCTTCTATATTTCCCGTTGAAGAGTACGACTCGCTTTAGGTCGCATCGTAAACTTAATTTCCTGCCCCTACCCAATTTTCCCATTTCCAGTGGCAGTAGAGTGGTAAGTTCACAATACGTCAGCCTGAACAGGAACCATTGTAGACAACTGTTTGGAGAAACGCCATGCCCCATGTAGTTCAATGACCTTATCTATGGCTGTTTTCAGTTGTAACTCGGGTAGAGACTCGAGTCCCTCATGAACACAACCTCATCCAAACTCGAGTTCGACTCTAGAATCGGGGGTATGTGGCCCTGATAAAGAATTTTGTAAACACTCCAATCTGATTGGTCGATTTTATTTACGCCATTTTGAAGAGTCGCCCTGATAAAGAATTTTGTAAACACTCCAATCTGATTGGTCGATTTTATCTCCGCCATTTTGAAGAGTCGAACTCGAGCTACCCTCGAATGTTCAAGGGTTACTCGAGTACTAATGGCGCGAAATGAGTAACGAATCAGAATTAAGTGATTCTTATTCCTTCGCTACTCTAGAGTTCCAAGTGAAAACGACCTATATTTCCCGGACAAGAAGAATCTCACTAGTGGTCGAATGGATGGCTAAATATCCTGCCCCTATCCATTTCTCCCGGTTTTTCAGTTGAAGTAAACACTTGTTGCTTCAGTTCAGTTATCGTTCTTCTTTTACTGATGACTTTTGAAATTGATTAATTTCTTCTCGCTGAAATAATGCTGACTGGATGTAAAACTCTTAACTGATCAATCAATTTATAAATACAAGAAAATATTCACGCCAAGAAAGTTTAGTTTCTCTCATATTGTTTACAGATTTTTGAAGGAAAATATGTCCTTTGATTCCACAGTTGCCGACATTGTACGTTTCCAACTTTGAACAAAATCTTATCAAGATTGAGATGGGACACCTGAAAGAATGTTCTCAAATAGAACTATACATGGTTGATAAGTGATTCAGAGGCAGGCAATATAAACAAACAACTCTAGTTTCAAATCCCATAAGGAATTACACAGAACACTATCAAACACAAAACAATTATTCTCTGAGGGTGTAACAGAATTTGTATGTGAGCATTGATTTGCCATACCTTACTTACAATATGTTGTTTTGAAATGTCCCAGTATTGTTTTGAATGAAAGTTCTGTTCTGCATGGAGCGGGTCGTTTCTACACACAGTTCGGCTACAATGGTACGCGGTCAGTCTTTCCGTATTTTGACCCGATTACCCAACAGAGACAGGGCATACCCCTATCCACCAGTTAGGGACGAGTCAGACGCGAAAACGGATTCAGGTGCTGAGTAAAATCATGAAACATGACTTTTAAATATATGTATCATGTTTATCAAATACCCTACAATATCCTAATTGATACCCAAATTGATTTGCAAGATCTTCCACATCTTCACAAGATCATGGCTCGCATTTTAATCTTAAATGAAATTCAGTTTATACTGAGAACATCTGCGGAAAATTTCATATTAAAGATCCTAACTTATGTCAAAAATTAACACAGTCGGACCTTGAATGAGGTTGAAAATCCTTGGACAGACCTGGAAAAGTCCTTGAATTTCATCAGGAAAAAAGTGTGGGAACCCTGCAACTATTACTGGCAAGTATCATTATTATTGTGCACTCTCTCCAAATTTGAAATTAACTCTTTCACGTTATTCTGGTATATTTGTCCCAATGTCAAATTCTACTTGGAGGTCGCCTATACATCTAATCTATTGACAAATCTACTTCCTTGCCCAGCATTTACATGTTTTGTGAATATCACATACTTTCATGAACAGATGACCTGTATGCAATCATAGCCAAGGGCAAATGCTAATCCCAGTCCAAGTAGTCTTTTGCAATAAACTTTCTTCACCTATCTTCAATAATTCTATTTAGTCTCTGAATCAGTCAATCAGCAAGGAGGGCCCTGTTTTGTCTATATTGAACGTTTTACATAGGGATTGAAATAACTTTGACTGAAATTGACCAGTACGCACTTATCTTGGTACACCAAAACGACTTGTAAATTCACCTACAGAAATTTTACAGATTTTCTCGGCTTTTTGATCAGGATTCGGTTAAGTTTCGGCCCACCTGGTAAAGTAATCTGTAACTAGATGTTGTCGGAAACGACAGCTATCCCCGCACTCCCTGTTTGACACAAAAAACAGAAAACAGTTGTTATACACCCTTGGCATATGTTTTTTCCTTATTTTTTAAATCTACCTATTGATAGTCCTTATTATTACTAAAAGAATTCTAGGATATATGGTTGCTAAGTAGAATTCCAAAAGTAAGTGGTCTTTGAGACTTTCAGGAAATTTACCAAAACTGGAATCAAATATTTTTGAAATCCAATTTATGAAAATGTTTGTCCTAAACTACACAAACATTTTAAGTATGGTTGCTAGGTAGAATTCCCCAAAATAAGTGGTCTTTTAGACTTTCAGGAAATTTACCAAAATTGGAATCAAATATTTTTGAAATCCAATTGATAAAAATGTTAATCTTGAACGACACAAACATGCTAGGTAGAATTCCAAAAAATAAGTGCTCTTTGAGACTTTCAGGAAATTTACCAAAATTGGAAACAAATATTTTTAAAATCCAATTTATGAAAATGTTCGTCCTAAGCTACACAAACATTTGAAGTATGGTTGCTAGGTAGAATTCCAAAAAATAAGTGGTCTTTGAGACTTTCAGGAAATTTACCAAAATTGGAATCAAATATTTTTGAAATCCAATTGGTGAAAATGTTCGTCCTAAACTACACAAACATTTTAAATACGGTTGCTAGGTAGAATTCCAAAAAAATAAGTGGTCTATGAGACTTTCAGGAAATTTACCAAAATTGGAACCGCCTTTCAGAATCCTAAGTTATCAGAATTTTGTTTTTTACCAAACACTTGTCAGAATATATGATAATATGCCAAAATAAAAAAAAAATATGTGTCTTTGACATTTTCAGGAAATTTACCAAAGATGGAACCGGAACCAAAATTCCAAAAGCTTATTGCAAATCTATAGACTATATGCAACAATTCTGCATAAAGATTTGATCCCTAAATCCAAAAAAATGTAGGAGGAGTTTGCGTCACATGCCACATGTGTCTAATCCACACCTTTGGGTCTTTGTTAAAATTGACATGTTAAAATTGACACCATGGGGCCTCTTGTTTGCACCAAGACCAATATCAAAAAATCCGAAAGCGTATTGCGCATCTACAGACTATATGCAACAATTCTATAACAAAATTAAATCCCTTAATCTATAAATGTAGGAGGAGTTTGTGTCACATGCCACATGTGTAAAAATTGACATCATGGGGCCTCTTGTTTGCACTCAGACCAATATCGAAAATCCGAAAGCTTATTGCGCATCTGCAGACTATATGCAACAATTCTACCACAAAATTAAATCCCTAAATCCAAAAATGTAGGAGGAGTTTGAGTCACAAGAAAAGTGTGACGGACAGACGGAGGGTATAACATTTTCCCCGAACTTTCTTCGAAAGTACGGGGATAATAACTAAAATCTTCTTATTCAGCGACTCGAATAAAGGACCAAGTATTTCAACAGCAACCCTCTTTAAGGAAGCTCCTACTAGACACTGCTTCATTGGACTATTAAGGTATTCATCTCATGAAAATATTAATCACATGATAAATTTGTTGTTATCTTTATGAAACCCTTATATTGATTTTCTCTAATAATGTAAAGTAGCCTTTATTACAATATTAGGAAAAATTGAACATATCTTTTTAAATGAATGTGTATATAAAGACAATTATATTTTTCAAGACAAGAAACGATCCGAACGAAATGAAAGCGAAGCAGTTTTTTATCCCTTGACAGTTCATTACTGTAATTTAATTTACAAAATAAGCTAACTAGTTGATTTTCCATTACACTAATAGGATGACAAAATAATTGATTGTCCAGCTCATACTTAATAGGAAATTCTCTTCTGCATATGTCCACTTTAATGTATATCACTGACAACTTTGACAAATTTATTTATCAGAATTCACACGGCCGCACTTCTTTATTAGGTGACATCTAACATACAAAAACAAACACCTGCAAATACATTGATAGAGTAAATACATTGTAAGAATAACAAAAACCGAAGTTACTGTGAATTTAGGTTCTGCATATGCGCAATTTTTTAGTCTTCGTCATGGCATCGTTTTACATTTTGTCTCAA
Organism: Modiolus philippinarum; assembly: GCA_002080025.1. NCBI lineage: Eukaryota > Metazoa > Mollusca > Bivalvia > Mytilida > Modiolidae > Modiolus > Modiolus philippinarum. The sequence goes on from MJUU01064707.1 coordinate 60,222, forward strand.
ATCTCCGAGTATGACTTTTTATTTCGTACATTTATAAAAGATGATAAAACGAACATTTGACATGTTGATTTCTCGAAATTAAGTGAAAGAACAAGCACAGCACTATAAACAGGTGGTTAGAATATTATTTAATTTGATCTGCATTAAAGAGACATAAGTTGTCGAAATACGCATATGCAGAACCCAAATAAACAGTAACTTCGAGAATATCGATAAAATGTCACGACATTGAAGAGATATTGTAAGAAAAATCGATAAATCATCGCTATATATATATATAATAATGTATTTTTTTTTTCTGAATCTATAATCCTTGGTTTTTGTGAATTTGAAATTGTATTGGCTTTAACTTGAAATTTTACTCTATAATTCCATGATTGCAGTTATACTTTAGTGTTATACTGTACCTTAACTTAAAGTTCCCTCTACTTCAACTTAAAGAGCCCCTCGGACTTACAAATGTACATCAACTTAAAGTGGTAGCCAACCATAGGAAGAAATAAGGGTTCTCTTATCCATTGTCTTGAGTACCTTGTATTCGGTTGGATTTAACTTTTGTGCAATTTCTCATATGTTCTAAAGTGATTATGTATTTCCAATCTTAATTTGATAACTTTTTCCACAAATAAAGGGAGCAAGATTGGTTGTTTTGAAAAAAAAGAAGCTAAAAATCGCACAAGGGGTATGAAAACACATACCACAATATAGATTCAACTCACACGCATTGAATGAATAAAATGTGCTTAACATTATTAGGTGAATTTGAGAACTCCTGTATAAGTATTTTATCCGGCCCAAAATTGATTTCAAAGAAAATTGAATCGATAGAGTTTGCCGATTTCACTTAAAAGTAAAACCACTTATTCTAAAAGTACATTGCCTGTTAATTATATTAAAAAATGGCGATTTTATTTCCTTGTCGCTTCATTATTGTAATGATTTTTTTAGTCCCCTACCGGCTTCGCTTGCACTCCGTCAGTCCGCCAGCCCGTCACACTCAGTTTTCTGAACTTTTTTCCCATACTATAAGAGATATTTAGTTTGTATTTAGTATGTAAGTCCACCATCATGAGCTTCAGATCAAGTTCGAGTTTGGTTCCTGTCAATTGATTTTTTTAGAGAGTTATTGGACTTGGACTTAGAAAAGTTTGGTAAAATCTAGGTTTTCCGGACATTTTTTTCTAAACCGTTCCAGATATAAAGCTTATGTCTACCACTATGAGTTACAGATCAAGTTCGAGTTTGATTCCGGTCCATTGATTTTTGACGGAGTTATGGGCCTTGGACTTAGAAACTCTTGGTAAATTCTAGGTTTGCCGGACATTTTTTCTAAACCGTTCCAGATATAAAGCTAATATTTGCTATATGAGTCTACCACTATGAGTTACAGATCAAGTTCGAGTTTGGTTCCGGTCAATTGATTTTTGACGGAGTTATGGGCCTTGGACTTAGAAACTTTTGGTAAATTTTTAGTTTTCCGGACTTTTTTTTCTAAACCGTTCCAGATATTAAGCTAATATTTGCTATGTGAGTCTACCACTATGAGGTACAGATGAAATTGGAGTTTGGTTCCGGTCCATTTTTTTTGGCGGAGTTATGGGTCTTTGACTTCTCTTTTCTTTGCTGATACATTGTATGCCAAAGAATTATTCCACCGGTAGGGGACTTATGTATTGCCTCACCATACGATCCACACTTGTTCATATATGGAAAACCTATTTGAAGTAAGAACACACAGACTGCACAAAAGACAACCTAAAAAGCCGAATTCAAAAGAAATTTTGTATTTCTTTGTTCTCGTTTTATGGTCTGAATCCACCGAGCAGATGGTTGTCTACAACGAGACCCCCCCCCCGCGAGATAACCCCGGGTAATAGAAATAGGACCTAGTAGCTCCGGCTTGCGGGGTATAACCCTTCCTAAACGGGGCTGACTCCGAGGGAACCCCGGGATATAGAAATAGGACCCATTCCGTGGTTGTGCGGGATTAATGAATACACAACCCATCTTTCGGATTGGATGTAAACTCAGGTCCACGTGTCGGAAGAAATGCCACGCTTCCTGCACGTTAAAAAACCCTTGTAGCAAGCTCTTTTTGAGTAGGCCGTAGGTGATCGGCTACAAGGCTAAATTCCCCGCCCCTTCCGATTTCACGCTACTTTTCTAGTGGCAGTCAGAATTTCCCGTCCAATGACCCTTTCCATACCCCAAAATGATTTTTTATTAACAAACTTGTTCTCGTCTTGATATAGCTGAAATATTGCTCAGTAGACGTTAAACAATATTCAATCAATCAATCAACCTACAACGAGAACAGTCTGAAAATACATAAAATTAGCCATTCGGAAGAAAACTTAGTGACAGAAATCTTCTTTATAATTCGTCGTCTTGCGTGTTGTGTCCTATCAAAGATGAACATGACTTCAGGCGAATATAGATGAACATATGACTCTATGGGAAAACATTCACTGAAATGTTTATTGCCGTTTGTTTTATTGTATTTGTCTCCAATGAAAAATGAAATGATATGCCAAGATCAAATGCCAAGAATGGGATGACCTAAAACATTTGTTATGTGATTTCAATTATAGTAAACTAACCAAATGTAAGCTCGTTCATTTTATTTTGAAATCACATCCTTTAATCGCCTTGCGTCCATAGCCGTGGAAAAATCCGCACATACTCGTGTGTATTGTCATGACAATCGACGGTACTTTTGAAAACGTGATAGACAGTTTGACGACAGTTTTTGCAGCGACATAGAACAAAACGTCATACTTTACGGGGCAAAATGGCTAATTCTCCCATGAATACTTTTTCTGTACCCTGTAAGTGTCATATTAGAATCGAAATAATTCACGGGAGTGTGAATTTATGTTGATTTTACCACCGGTAGGCCCTTTATGCTTATATGTTACCCCTCGCAAATGTTCTGGGTAAACTATTTGCCTTAAAGGGCCAACCATATGCATGGTAAAATTGCCATATTCACACTCTCGTGAATTATTTCTTAAATATACAATTCTTTCTCGTTATGAAAACTATAGACCATAGTAAATAATGTGAATCAATATTTTTAGCAGACTCTCTGCACTTAAATAGGAGGTATGTTTTTTATTAAAAAAACAAGATGTTTGTTGTAATATGTATCTGTAGAAATAAGGAGAAAATAAAGAAAGATGAAAAGCAAAGTTGAAATTGGCAATCTCAAATGTCTATATATTAATTAAAAAAACCCCTAAATGATTGCAAAGATAAAAAGAATGCTGTATCTGTATACAGTATCAAAATAATTGAATATTTTGATGCAGTCCCATGAACCTTATTGTTTCTCTCCATTAGTGTTGGACATATTGTAATACAAGGTGCAAGATTATGATTGAAGAAATATATATTGGATGGTACTCATTGTTGTTCTATAAATTCAGCATACTAAATGTTTCACTTATATTGCATTTAATATATGTATCCAAATTTAGGGTCTGTAACATTGACTTATTGATCAAAAGGTACCATGAATATAACTTCTACAGCTTAGTAAATGAAGAACTTGGCACAATGAAATCTTCATTTTTTCTCCAAACAAATTGGCAATGTAAAATACATTTGCTGTTATTACGAATTTTCAACGTGGGAAATGAGGTTCTTTGGACTCATTGCAAGTTAAATTAACCTCCCCCGTATGCCCCGGTCAGGTCTCGAGTTATGGTTGTGAACTGAAAGGGTATTAAAAATTGTGTCTTTTTTTGTTCTTATATGATCTTAGTTCTAAGCATGATAATAAGTATTATCTAAAATAATAGCATTACTTGAATCTATACAGAAGGTGACTTAATTGGAGCTTTAATTGAAATTGACATTTAAGCAGATTCTCACTTCCATCCCTAATAAATATACATAAATACATTGGACTTTTTGTTATTCTTGCTGTTTGGCATGAGAGGCGTGCAACTGAAATTGAAATATGCGAGCGGTTATGAAGTATGTAAATCATTGGAGTTTTGAAAAAAAAAGGATTACGTGAAGGGTTTTCGTGCCAAATACTTGGTATACCGCACGTTAACTAGGGGTTTCCGATCGGTATACATAGTTTTCGGCGAAAACCCTAGTTTTCGATTCAAATTGAACGGAAACTATGGGTTTGCGACGAAAACCCATAATTTCCGATCGGTATCGGAATTTGGAGTTTAAACCGAAAACGCTATGCATAGTTTTAGCCAATGAGAAGCGAGAAACGGAAATCGCTATTTGATATTTAACGTTCGTCCAATCTGAAACGGAAAACGGTATTCAGGGTTTAATTAAACCAATCAAAATCGTTTTTTTTTTCTGTTTATCGCTTATATTTCTCTCTTTTTTATTCAAATTTCGTATCTTTTATTTATTTTATATATTTTGATATTATAAATTAATTATCAAATAGAGTTGTGCCTGTGACACTTTTAGGTGCGAATGGATATCAGATTCGCGGGTCATGGGATGATTCGATCTCGACTGTCTATATTCACCTTCACCAGTTAAAAGTTGTGAAATATCGCCGTTTCAGACTTAGTTTAAAAAAATATATTCAATTTAACTAATCTCTAGAGCAAATTTTTATTTTCATTTAACTGGATGTGTACTCTGTTTCAAACTTAAAAATATCATGAAATTTGGTATGAAAAATAAATAATTTGATAAGCAGTTAAAAACAAAAACTCAGTCTTATAAATGATCAAAACAATTCAGTGTTTTAAAACTTTTACTTCATCATATCCTTTTCAAGGAGTTTTATAATTCGCGACGTTAAAAATTTTATGGATTTTAGCATTTAAGAGGTATGAAAAATATAATTTTAAGTTTACGGTTTAAACTTACTCTTTAAAAATGACGTGCCATAAATATGTGTTTTCATACCAGCGTATCAAAAATGATTCAAACAAATTATCCATGTTCCAAACTACAAAGGTACAGTGAAAATTGTTTTCATAAGCAAGGCCAAGGATTTGTATAGTGAATGGTAGTTCTTTGGACATTATGTGCCTAAATAAAACGAACAGGGTAAATATTAAATTTTCGTCCCTTATTTAAATACAGTTTATTTTTTAAGTAATCTAAGAAGACAAACAACATTGTATATCTAACTAAAATATTATGTTACAAATATCCATGGTAACCTCGAACAAGGCTAAAATGCAGAACGTCGATAAAAACATGTTTTGTAAAAATAAGAAATAATATTGGCAGAAAATTATAGATATTTCAATGAAATCTTGTATTTCTTTGTTCTTTTCCATAAGCTCTTTCGGTTGATGACTTTTATCAATTAGCGATGTCAAGCATTGTTTATCTTGAAGTACAGTTAATTGGCAGATCTATCATGACAGAAGACTATTATTTATAAGACTTTAGAGTGTCTACCCGCTGTAAGCGGTGTCTAACCAATGTAAGAGGTGTTTAACCTTTCAATAATCAAGCCCTGTCGCATGTGAGTCTAGAATAATATAATTGAAAAAGCAAAGTACATTGCAATATTATCACTAAACAAATTTTCTCAGCATCTGATGTTTACACTCTTCAAAAGCACATAATGTACTGAAATGAGCATTTTTGATTTGATAACAGTTTTGATTTTGCATGCTTAAACTTTTAAATTCAACTTTACTAATAAAACAGACCTGGAAAAGAAGCATAGTATATGAGCTCTGGTGCAATACATAGGCGATCCTTCATTCCGATATCTCCATGACCATAAAATATGAGACTGAAAAGCTTACCCTAGTCACTCACCTGAGTGACAATATGCTTACAAGCGTATAAAGAACACTGATTAAACACGAGGAGCGAAACATTGTTTCCGGTTTATTACATATATTTCTCACATCGAAAGAGTTAAATTTTCATAGTTTAACAAACACTTTAAATTGTGAAAATTTAACTAACGAGATTTAAGAAATTATCGCAATAAACACACAACTTTAGAGACTGTTTCTTTAATATTTACTCAATTTATTTGTAGTAAACTGAATTTTCAAAACAGGCCGCTATTTT
>MJUU01064707.1:71338-98226 GCA_002080025.1 Modiolus philippinarum
CCCAAACCACGTCAATCGACATTTTATGCGAATGACGATAATTAAAGACAACCTCGTGAAAAAGATACAGATGGATGACAAATTTTTACATTTAAACCCCTGTAGACACTTTTTTTTCTCTCACTTTTGCTTCATATAAGTCATCCTGGTTGTTATTTGGACATTTTTTTCCTTCAATTTTTTCATTAAATTTCTGATCCAGGATTTATTTCTGAATTCCTTCCCAGCCCCGCCACCTAATCAAAAGGTCGTTCCCTGAATGGGGTCCGTATTCTTTTTAAGAAAGTTTGTTGAATATACATTTAATTTTGAACTATAGATTCTTGTCACTTTATACATTTATATTGAATAGAAATAACATGTTTTGTGTTGATGGTACACGTCAGGTGACTACGTCACACTAAAGACTTGATTGATTATACATGCGCGCTATGGTGTGCGCAAACGTTGAAAGTAAACACTTTATCCGGACACGTTGTACATCTTTTTTGGTCATACATGGCATAGAAGCATTTTGTCAGGTGAGCGATACAGGCTCAGCCTCTTAGCCTCAAGTTTATTCTTCAGTATTGCCTTGCCATACGATCCACACTTGTTTGTTCTCTTAGTTTTTTGTGTTTTTTTTTAATTCAATAAAGTGAACCAACTGAAGACATATACTAAGTATTCAAATAAGATTCAGAAAAAGAATTTCTAAAAGCTGAACTCTGAACTACCAAAGGTTTATGCAGATGCCATGCATTTGTTTACATTTATATAAAACAATGTACAATATGAATTAAAATACAACGTTCTCCTTAAAATTAAACATAAAAAAGAACATTTTTGTGAGATTTGAAATCAAATACAATATAAAACAACCCCTCTTGATTTAAATTACTTTAGACAATCGATCAAGAAAAAGGTAAATACATAACAAAATAAAAATGGTATAGTTGGCCACGATTAAGAATTAAAAAACACAAATATAAACAAATTAAAAAACACATAAAAATGACAAAAAAGCAAGAGAGGAAGACTGTCCAACGTTTCGGCCGTATTGCCTCCGACTAGGGGACTTCCGGGCTGAAACACGGAGAAGAAAATGGAAAGGAAAAATATAAAAATATATATGTTGTGTGATGGCCACAAATTAACTATGGAACAAAATAAAAATGGTATATTGCATTTTTGTCATTTTTAATTTGTATACCTTTGTTTTTTTTACCTTTTAATCATGGCCAACTAAAACGGAAGTTTCTGTAAATTTAGTGTCAGCATATGGCTATTTCTATAATCTATGTCTATGGCCATCTGGAAAATTTATATATCTCTTCAGTACAGATAAAATCTAACAAAACTCAAAAGATGTTTTAGAATAATAGAGAAAAAATAAACAATATAATCTAAATTAAAAACCAATATCAGTGATTGCAACTACTTACATGTATTTTAAAGTAATCGAAAGACTATATTAAGAGGTTGGAATGATCAAATGACTTTCGTGTTGCTGTGAATTGCCGAGATTTTGGATTTATGATTTAGAATTTCCCCTTTCCTCGTTCTTGCTTCGGTATTCGTTTGCCAATGTATTTCCATAAGACAGTTAAGTATATTTTCACGCAGATCGGATGAGATAGTTTCTCACAAATTAGTGTTATGGTTTGCTGTAGTCGTTTAACAAATATGATATACAGATAAATGTTATTAAGTCAGACTACTAAACAGTGTCAAATATGTGTATAGTAAATAAAGAGAATAGCTAATATTAAATAAGGTTTACAGACGGCATAAAAAAGGACGAAAATGATAAAAGTACAACTAAAAATCGTACAATAACTATGTGTTAAGAGTGCCTCTGAGGTCCTCTTCGTTTCTATATAAAATATCACCATTTGTATTTGAGTATTTGAAGATGTAAATATCTACATTGTGAAAAAAAATCATATTTAAAGCATTCCTCATATCTCAGTACAATGATATGATACTTCCTACATATTACAGTAAGTGAAGCAAATAAATATTGGATTTGCGAGTCCGTAAAAATGTGGAAAAAATTCTAACAATGTCACTCCTTCCAACGCATGTTATTTTAAGTATATTATTACCAATACCTATAAATATAAAGACCCAAGAGACGAGAAATTTGTATTGCAAAGGAATGATAAAAGAACATTATCAATATCTTAGCATGTATTTGTCTTCTTAAATATCCCTGTTATGTTGTATAGTGCATCCGGAAATGCAAGTTCAATTTCTGTAAAACTAAAGGCTCACATGAGCCTGTATCGCTCACGTGGCGACTGGTTTTATTCATTGTCACCAAAAGGCCATCCATTATTTTCATACTATAAATCAATTCACCAAATGTTACATGTGGTACGCACATAAAAATCACAGACTTTGAAGGGGACAAACCAGGGAAATTTGTAACCAAGTTTGGTTCCAATTGGCTCAGCTGTTTCAAAGGAGAAGACCTTTTGAAAGAATTTCCTATAGGGTCCTTATATTAAATATGTTCCACGCTTGCGAATATCTTGGATGAGGTATGAACATAAAAATTACAATCTTTGAAGGGGGATCACCCAATGACTATTGCGACCAAGTTTGGTTCTAGTTGACCTAGACGTTTCAGAGAAAAAGATCTCTGAATGCATTTCCAATATGGTACTATGTTGAACTATGTCCCATGCCTGTGGCCATCTTTGATAAGGTACACACATAAAAATAACAAACTTAGAAAAATACTACCCAAGAACGATTGTAACCAAGTTTGATTCCTATTGGCTCAGTAAGGGAGATTCAATGGCCAAGTGTGAATTCATGAAAAAGAATCCACGAGTCGGAGGCGAGTAGATTGCTTATCATGAATTCACACTAGGCCATTTTTTCTTTTACTTACACCATTGTTGAGAAATTTATGTAATCAAGAGATTAAAAGAACTATCGTCCATCTAATCACTACATTATTATCTTCACACTATATATGCCTTTATGATCTAAAGTTCACTCAGCATCAAAGAAAAATTATATGGATGAAGTTGTTCTAAAAGTTTGATTTTAACCAATATCTAATATTCAGATAAACTCAATTGTGGTTCATGTATTTTTCAAAGTGAGTCGAGAGGGCATTTAAGTTAGTAAAAAAATGTCGATGTACAGTGTTGAACCTGTAAACCTTATCAAAGAAAGAAATCGTAAGTTTTATTAAGTTTTGTCTTTATAATGAAATACTTTCTGCCAAAACATATTTTAATATTTTTAACCCCAGGGTATTACATGCACGAGAAATGGCAGGGGAAGGAAGACGGTTATTTTTGGTTATATTTGTTTAATCGAGTCACTTTTCCTATAGGAAATATTTTTTTTAAATAAAAAAGGAAAGAAATATAATGCTTAATTGTATATATACATTGTATATTTAAAAAAAATACTATTCACTGAGCTGTACGTATTTGAAACGTCTATAATATTACTTTTTGATAAAATTCCATCATACAAATTTTTTTTTCAATGGAAATTGATGAACAGACTTCATAATTATTTACATTGAACAGTAAGGAGTGGCAGATCCAGCGGCACCACATGAGCACGTACCCCAGCACTAGTGACCTTTTTGTTTAAATTGATATTTATCGCCGACTGAATGAAAAGTCCCGATTCTCGGGACTTTTCATTCAGTCGGCGATAAATAAAAAAAAGCGCGTTAGTGCAGGAGACTACAGTCGATACATTGGTATTTCATCGCCGACTGAATGAGAAGTCCCGAGAATCCCACGTGAATGATTTAAATTTAGAATGTGAAGGTCATGGTAGTTTCACATTCAGTTCCATGAACTGTGATAAATGTTAGAGTAAGCAAATCGAGATATAGGAATGAAGTGGAGCTTTCCTGCGATATAAATTGGGTTTTCTGTTTAGAAAATCATTCGGGAAGAGAACGTAAAAAGCAGAATTATAAGGTTTGGGTTATTTTATTGAGAAAATTGAAAACGAAGCGAGCGGGATATCAGGCATAGGATTTCCCTTGTGTTTTTTTTCTCCGAGATTCATATTTGATAGGAAGCAACTTTTTTAGACCGGGAGCAAGTCCCTGTGGTAAAGGTCATACGTAAAACTCTAAGATACGGCCATTATAAGATAATTCCTAGATTCTCATCCGTTTTTACTCAACATTTTGATGGGTGGGCGAATTTTATTTCATATTTTTATCAAAATTTGTGAAAATGCTTTCATTATAAAAGAAATGGAACAAAATTTGCCAAAAAATCAAAATGAAATTTGTTCAGGTGTGTTCAAAAATCGGGACAAGGGGCGACATGATTATCTGAGACATTTTTTTTATAATCGCCTAATGTTACCTTTACCTAAACAGTAACACATTAAAATAATTGAATTAGGTGTATAAAATTCAAGTTCAATCTGAACAATTCTGAAATCCTTTTATTTCTTTGCTTAGGACTCGATCTCCTGAAATTCCTGTTTATCAAGAGAAATGCCAAAAACTTTCAGTTAAAGAGTGTGATGATTGGGGAATAACTCTTGACTCCTAGGCTCCAACCATTTTTGAACGTTGGGTTCCGGGCTATTACACTAGGGCTCCTGGCTCTCCAACCTTAGGGCTCAGAGCTCCAATGATAGGAATTTGGAATGCACATATATGGACTCCGAGCTCTCAGAGAGCTAGGGATCCCGTGTTATTACCCCTAGTAATGATATTTCAATGTTTGATTTGTCATATGCCTTCCTTTTTAATAGGCAGCTCAGTGGTCCAGAAAAAAACGAATTTATGAATAATGTGTGCAAACCGGATATTTCGTTTAATTTACCTTCTACCAAATATTCTGGAAGAAATAGATCATCCCAGCACAGCTTGTGAGCCCGTTATCTATGACTGTGCTTTTCACCACAGTTGGATGCAGAATTTCGTATATATTTTGAACTAACAGTGATAACTGGAGGGAACTCGTCCAAGATTACAAAATTCGTTATTTGATGTTGTGCCCCCCCCTCCCACACATACACACTCTGGGTTCGACCCTGTTAAAGCAGGAACAATTAAACTTATTAAATTTATTTGATTCACATGGAACTTGATTAAGTAAACACGAAAAAGTCGGAATATAGTGTAAATAACTAATAACTTTAAACCGGACTTACTGCTAATTTTGTCTGTGCTTATGGCCATTTCGACAATTTGGAAGGCCATAAACTCAAAAATGTCAAAATACTGTAAGAGAACAAATAACCAATATGATCTAAACGGAAAACAAATATTAGCTAAGGAAAGAGCTTTGCACGAGGGATATACCCCTAAGTTTTAAACAAAATTAAGTAAACGCAAATACGGGGTTTTCTCCATTACTCCATCAAACAAAACGTGTTTTCTGTTTTTCAATGTAACCAATGTGTATTTTTAAAATGAAATGGTCGAAATAAATCAGATATATATTTTGAACCTAGTTGTACGTGAAGGGAATAGAAATTACGATGTTGCCAGTTTCTACGATATGTACAACATATTCATTACTGTAGTAAGTATAACCTACCCAGTAAAGTACGGACCATTTGATTTTGGAGTGGTGTTTGGATTTCTGACCCCGGTCTATGAAAAAATCTATAACACTAGCACCTGGGTTAAAAAAATCTAGCCGTCACGCTGTATATTAAAAAAATCTAGCTAAATAAACAACAAATTTCCTAGCATGCGGTCGAAAAAGTTTCCTTACTGGGATGAAAATCCCAGCCCCCTTCCCTGAAAATCAAAAGGGTCCGTGCCTAACGAAGGTATCACAACACCCGATGCACAAAAATACTTCGCTTAATCAGACAATCAGATTAAGTGAAATGTAGTAAACATACATCTCCCCGGGACGTTTATAAACTTTAAATTGGAGAAAAAAATAGAGGGTAAACCGTGGATTCTTTAAAAAGAATCCACAGTTAATACAATAGAGTGACGTCACAACAATGGTTTAAGCAATTTCAGGAGAAGACCTTTGAATGCATTTCCCATAGAGTCCTTATGTTAAACTATATTCCCCACTGGCAGACATCTTGGATGAAGTATGAAGATAAAAATCACAAACTTGGAAGGGGACCAACCAGGGATTTTTGTGACCAAGTTTGGTTCCATTTTGCTTGGCAGTTTCAGAGGAGAAGATCTTTGAATGCATTTCCTATAGGGTCCCTATGTTAAATTATGTTCGCCACTGGCAGCCAACTTGGATGAGGTAAAATCATAAAAATCACAAAACTTATAGGGGACCACCTAAAGACTATTGTGACCAACTTTGGTTCCCATTGGCTCTGCAGTTTCAGAGGAGAAAATCGTTGAATGCATTTTTCATAGGGTCCTTTGTTAAACTATGTTTCCGCTTGCGGTCATCTTGGACGAGATATAAACATGCTGGACGTATGTACAAATCTTGGATGAGGTAAAATCATAAAAATCACAAAACTTATAGGGGACCACCTAAAGACTATTGTGACCAACTTTGGTTCCCATTGGCTCTGCAGTTTCAGAGGAGAAAATCTTTGAATGCATTTCTCATAGGGTCCTTTGTTAAACTATGTTTCCGCTTGCGGTCATCTTGGACGAGATGTAAACATGCTGGACGTATGTATAAAATTGACGTCCTTGATATTTAAACTTTTCCTCTATCTTATATAGTTTGTATATATACGACAAAAAGCAACAATAAAAAAAAATACAGAAAAGGGGCAATAACTCCAAGACGGGTTATCGGATATCCTCCAAAATTGGAATGTGGGTGGAAATCATCATGCTGGTAATGTTTACACCGTGTCAGATTTTTTTTATATCTGTAACGGTTTTCGACTTTTTTGCATGAAAAACAGTAATTATACCCCAATGTTCTTTTTTTATACGACCGTCGAAAGACGGACGTATTATGGTATACCCTCCGTCCGTCCGTCTGTCAGTCCGTTCGACCGTTAACTTTTTGGCTTCCGGAGATTTTTGCTGTAACCGCTTGAAATATTGATTTCATATTTGGTATATGACTATATCTAGGTAAAATACAGATCAAGTTCGAATTTGGTTCCGGTCGGTTGATTTTGTACAGAGTTATGGCCCTTGGACTTAGTGAAATTTTAAAAAATATAGGTTTCCGGAGTTTTTTTCTGTAACCGCTTGACATGTTGATTTGATTTTTGGTATATGAGTATATCTAGGTGAGATACAGATCAAGTTCGAATTTGGTCCCGGTCGGTATTTTGCATAGAGTTGTGGCCCTTGGACTTTTTGAAAAATATAGGTTTCCGGAGTTTTTTTTTCTGTAACCGCTTGACATATTGATTTGGTATTTGAGTATATCTAGGTGAGATACAGTTCAAGTTCGAATTTGGTTTCTTGTTGGTTGATTTTGTACAGATTTATGACCTTTGGACTTTGTAAATTTTTGAAAAAACATCAGTTTCCCCACCTTTTCTTTACAATTTGTGAATATGTTGATTTGATATATAGTTTATGATTGTATGTTTATAAATTATGGATTAAGTTTAAATTAGGTTCCTGTTTAATGATTTTTGTGGACAGTTATGGCCCTTGGACTTAATATTTTTCTGAAAATTCATGTTTTACATATAAATTTGATATTTGTTGAATGGTTACATCTTGGTAAGGCACATGTTCTGTGTGATTTTTTTCAATCAAAATTTTGTTGTTGTCCAACAATGCCATAAAGTTCGAGTTGACAGTGGACTGGCGTATCATGCGCTCTTGGCGCAGCAGTTTATTAGTAACAGTGGCAATGTTGTTTGGTCTACGGACATAAAAATCCCAAACTTTAAAGTGCATACCGTGCTGATGATTCAGACAAAGTTTTGTTAGTATTGGCCCAGTAGTTTCAGAGGAGAAGATCTTTGAATTAAAGTTAGCGGACGGACGGACGACTGACGCCAAGTGATGGCAAAAACTCTCATGGCATTTGGCTAGGTGAGCTAAAGAGACAAACTTCTGGTTTCATTAACTTATGGTTGGCCGCTGGTTTTGTTATCTGTTTGTTCTTTCTGATGATTGACTAAGATTATATCCACACCTTATATCCTTCTTTAATGCCCGGTGATATATAAAAGCAACAATAGCACGACCACACAATTCCGTTGATTTATGCCATTAAATCATGAGATCATATAGACACAATGTATGATATTGTAATAGTAAGCTTGCTGGATATATCAATAAATCTAAAAAAGTGCTGGCAATAATTTTTCTAATTACGACAAACTCTTGAGGTATCATTTGACAATCTACATTGCAAAAGTAAACCCGTACCGTATGTACAGCACGAAATAGAATGTAACAGGATTTTTTTCTGATTAACCAGAGCATGGTTTTTAACTGAGAATCAAAAATATATAAAGTGTGATGATAATATGTCTTGTATCAGATAGAGTCGGTAAAATGAGCTGTATCACTACGAGTTGCTCTAACGAATCATTCCACCGATGAGACTTAATACAATAACATTGTACCATCATATCTTTGATCGAATATTTATACAATAATAAGCATTTAAAATAATTTTATTCACGCGAGATAACTTTATTTTGTAGTTTTACCTACCGGGACGTATAGCTTTTAATTTGAAAATGAATATAATTTCAAATAAATGCTAGCTTTCTTAGGAAATTGAACAAGAAATCATTTTTTTAGTGATCAAACATTTTGCGGGAAACTGCCCTTCTCTGAGGTTTAACTTGTTCAATCTTTAACCATTAACGAACGCGACAAATAGGATTTTGTCAGAATGCTGCTAATAATGTACAAAATGAAATTAAGGGATTACAAAAAACAGGATAACAACAAACACCTGGAGCACGAATGTGAGAACTTTTGTAATTAGAATTAGAATTCTGACCTTTTGTTTTGAAAAACTTTGCTAATAGAACAACATGAGCAAAACATTTTGAAAATAAGATATAAGACGTCAAAATTTTGACGGGCAAGAGTTTTTCTTCATTTTCCATTAGCTGTTTATATGCCTTTAAATAAATGAAAATATAATTGGAAGTTAATAAAATTTTGCCTATTGTCTACTTTATGCATGTTAAAGTGACCTTCGTGGAGTTTTGAGTTTGATTTTTCTTCCGTAGTGCGACAGTGTTTTACCAGCAGACTAGATTCCTTGAGCTAGCCGGAAGTTTAGCGGCGAGCACTCTTTGGCCCTTCTTTCAAAATTAGGTTTTGTCTTATGCTTTTTCTGTTCCAAGATAGTGGTCATTGAGTTAGTAGTCTACCTGTATTGGGTTTTATTCGCATGTTTATGATACTATAGGGAAACGGGATAGAGAAATGGGAGGTTTGGGTACCCATAAACCGGTTTAACCCTACCACTGGCTTTTGCTAGTGCCGGTAGCAAGTCCGCCTATCCCGAGTTCCTATCGTTATTTATGTTTATCTCTTGTTTTCATTATTGTTTTTCTGGTGCAGTTTTCTTGTAAGTTGTGGGATGTGATTGTAGTTCCTGGCCATTGCAGGTGTTTGCTGTTATCCTGTTTTTGTAATCCCTAAACAAGAAAACAATGGGAGTTCGTGATGCTTTTGCATGGATAAAATCAGAGAAGTCCGAATATCTAATAGAAATACAAGACGTGACCAGCCTAAATCCTTAAGGTTGCCCACTCGTCCAAATTTTGAATTTGTATCAGATCGGTTTTTCCACTTCAATGGCTTAGAAAATTTTGCACACGGACCCATATTTTTATTTCATGAATGTCTTCTATAGGTCAAATTAAGACAAATTTTCATAAAATTCTTTAAATAATCCTATGATAGACTTAGGCAAAATCCAGAGAAATCCGTTTTCCCTTCAAATTTTAATGTCTTGTATCTCCGTTAAAAGCACAGGGGTCTATATATTTCTTTTTACCATTTTATTTAGACTACAATGTCTAATCAATTTAAATAGGTTTCAAGAAATCCTTGATGTAGACAACATCAGGAGTGAGCCGCTTTAAGTTTGTTATTTTTCTTTCATCCTGTACATTTCCCTACCTAATATCGTTAGATTTAAATTCGCGTCTGATTATAAGACCAACAATATCTGATTTGCAATTTTTTATCTTCAAAGTTTTGATACTTCCCTCTTCAGGACTCGAACCAACGCTGTTGTCATGTAACATTCTCGGCAGCAACGTATTCACTTCGTCAAGCGCCTTAGACAACTTGGCTATCTAGGCTTAGTAAAAGTATACAATGTAGCTAGCATTCGATGATATAGTGATGCAGTTTCAATCATGAATATTTTCACAAAAAAAGAGGAGGCAAGATGTCTATTGATATTTAAACTGAGGACTATATGACATACAAAAGCCACAAAAATGCAGATAAAATAGCATCACCTGTATTTTTGACGCACATTACAAGACAACATTTATCTGGTTTCCCAATTACCTTAAGATAAGTGCATATAAATATTTTACACATACAATTTGAACGCTTTTATAAATTTACCTGATAATATGTTTTATCTGCAGATAAAATACCTTTTCGTTTCATAGCAATTTACTATTTTTATCAAATTTTAAACCCTTAAAAGTACTGAGGCTTTATTGCGTGTATTGCACTGGTAGGATATCCTTGGTGCTGGAGTTTACCTCGACTTTTGATATTTCTTTAAATGACAACTTCTTTTTTCAATGTTTTGATTATGGTTTTACATTTATTTTATTTGATTCAAATGTTGCTGATGAGAGGTAACTCTTTGAAAGTGCATGACAAAATTTACTGTTTTATATTTTATCTAACAAAATACCGAAATGAATTTAGTTTCTTCATAATCGCAGTTCGACAACTGTTGTCTCTTTAGTGCAGATCAAATCAAAACATTTGGAAATTCATGAACCGAAATATGTGTAAAAGCCGATAGGGAACAAATTACCAATAGGATCTAAATATGAAAGCCAAAATCAGCTTAAGAAAGAGCTATGCATGAGGGAGATACTCATTAGGTTTTAACAAAATTTCCTTAAATTTAGATGTTGCAAGTTTTCAAATAAAATCGTTTTTTCGGGACAGCACCGAAGTACTGGCTACTGGGTTGGTGAATCACCTCGGGGACTGACAGTCCACCAGCAGTGGCATTGGACCAGTGGTAACAAACAACAAAATATGGAAGTTACTGTTATTTAGTTTCTGCATATGCACATTTCGACAACTTACCCCGGTATTTCTCATCAGCGCAGATCAAATCAAAAGAACCGAAATATTTGTAAAAGCTGATAGAGAACAAATTGCCAATGGGATTAAAAGGGAACGCAAACATCATTTAAGGACAAAGCTATGCATGACGGAGATACTCCTTAGGTTTTAGCAAAATTTTCTAAAATTTAGATATTGCAAGTTTTCAGATAAAATCGGTTTTCGTGCCAACACCCAAGTACTGGCTACTGTTGGTGAATACCCAGGGGACTAACAGTCAACCAGCAGTGGCACAGGTCAAGTTGTAATGAATAAGAATATAAGAAATAAAAGGTTGCGACAAAATAAATTTAATGGATAAAATGGAGGTAGCAAACATTACATGAAAATAAACTCCAACGAATAAATAGTTGGCTTCAAAAAGTATGTTACCCTTGAATTAAAGAGGATTTGCGACATTTTTAAGTAGATCCTATAGGTTATTTGTAAACTACAAGCTCCATTATACACCCCGGATTATTGGTTGACCTAATGTTTTGATCTGATCTAAACTGAAGTGATTTCAGTCATAATGGCCACCTGCACAAACTTATTTTATTTTTTTTATTTTGGTATTAAGTGTTCATAAATCACGGATTGCGCCTAAATGATTCCCAAATTGCAAAATATTGGTGTTTATTGTCAATAATTATTAAATTTACAGATCTTTTGGGTCCTTTAATTCTTACATAGTTTCCTTCTCTAGCTAATTATACACCAGAAGAGAATTGATTGATTATAAAAGAAGGGTGAATTTGGTGATTTCTGAAAGCACACTTACCGTTATCTCCATCTTTGTCGATAATGACTGCATTATGTTGACTCCCGTGATAGTTAATAATGTCTTATAAAATTACTAAGTAAGTATTGTTTGTAAAGTGTCCTTGATTTTTGTATGCAATGGGGGTTATAACAAAATTACAGAACACATTGGTCAGTGAAGTCTATGAGACAATTGATGTTCCCTGATTAAAAGAATACTGAAAATCAGAGCTTTGGAACATACGTAAAAGTAGATCCTTAACCTTTAAAGACAGATTTTGCACCTTTAAAGCTAAGAAAAAATAAAACTAAATATGCAGGGAGGCTTGAAAAATGGTAAATTGTGGTAGAAAAGGTTTGTGCATTCGCACATTTACTCTCATTACAATACTTGAAAATAGAGTATGACAGGATTCTGCGTAAATTGCTTATGGCTGTTGCGGTTTGTTTGTTCATATAGCGTAACAAATTAAGCAATTTGATTTGTAGGACCAACTGGTATTACAACAAACTATAAAGAAACCTCTTCTCCAACACCTACTTTTGTATGTTAATTAAAGGGATAATAACACAATTACCGAACATAATTGTCAAGAATTAGAGTCCAACTACTAAAACGACACAACAATTGTCGACCGCAATGGTACTTACTTCTTCCAGGCATTTCAAAAGAAGTGGTGGGTTAAACTGGTTTTATGGGGTGCAAAACATCCCATTCTATTGTGGTTGTGGCCGTTATGAACTCAGCAGCAGTTGCTCGTTAAAAGTCGTAGACATTGAAAAGAAATGATCATCCCAGTACTCAGTAAAAAAAAAACTTTAATCATAGTTCGGACCGAAACTTCAATTTTTTCTATGAGGGACTGATATCCATTGAAGAATAGTAACTTTGGTTTTTTGTTATTTAATACCACTTGAAACTTGTAATATCTCAATTTTACAAAATTTTGTTGAAAGCTAAGTATCTCCCTTATGCATAGCTCTGTCGTCAACTGAATTTTCGCTTTTCTATTTAAATAATTTGGGTTCTGAATTTTCGCTTTTCTCTTTAGATCTTTTTGGCTATTTGTTTTCCATCAGCTTTTACACGTTTTTCGGTTAATGGCTTTCCAAATGGATTGGTTTGATCTGCACTGGTGGGACATAAGTTGTCGAAATGCGCAAATGAAGAATATTAATTAACAGTAACTTTTGTATTTTGTTATTTGTATCGTGAACTTCGGCTCTTGATAGCTCTGTTTGTTAATTTTGTTATTACCCCATTTACTTAATAGAGGACATCAATAGGATATTCTGAATGAATCCCTTAAATAACAAAATACCGAAGTCATTGTGAATTTAGTATCTGCATATTGCCATTTCGATAACTTATGCCTCTTAAGAGAAGATCAAATCATAACGTTTTGAAATATGTGTAAAAGGTGATAGAGAACACATGGCCAATTGGATTCAAATAAAAAAAGCAAAAATCGGCTAGGTACAGAGACATGCATGATACAGGTGCTCCTTAGTTTAAAAAAAAAATGTCTTAAATTTTGGATAATGCAAATTTTCAAATTAAATATGTTTTCGAGCCAGCATCGAAGTATTTGAATAAAGTGGTTTTTGGACCTGAAGATTTTAAAGGTTTGCTGGCCTTTCACTGATACTGCCAGTGTCTGCTGAAATATTTGACGATTCTAAACTAAACAATTTCTAATGTTTTGAGTTTGATTTTTCATCCATATTGTGACTGTTTTACCAGCAGACTAGGCCCGTTCAGCTTACCGGCGGTTAAGCTCTGAGCATTAGTTGACACATCTTTTAAAATTACGTTTTGTCTTATTCTTTCCTCTTTCAGATAGTGTTCAAGGAAATAGAAGTCTATTTTGAATTTGTATGTTTATTATATTTAGGGAAAAGAGAAAGAGGAGATTGGGTACCAATAAGCCGATTTAACCCTTCCACTGCCTTTGTTAGTGTCGACATCAACCTTTATCGTTGCTAACGTATGTCTCTTATTTGCGTTTTCTAGTACAGTTTCCTACTGTACCGTGTCATGTTTCTGTAAATTTTAGCCAGATACCCAACATGATTATGAATAAAGTAAAAATTACCAATTTAAAACAACTAGAAAAACTTTACCAAAAATACAACACTGAAAAAGGCTTCACATGTAATTATATACGAATCTGGTGAAACTAAAGTCAGCAAAAATGCACATTTCTAGTCTAAAGACTGAGAGTAAACTTCAATACTTCTGTCTATGATAAAGCTGGAACCTTGAATGCCAGCGAAGGATACATTTAAAATCACCACCAGGGTTTTATTAAGATATCGCATTGGAGCGTAAGCATTAATTTCAGATTATATTTTTGTATTCGTTCAGAACCAGACCTTTTTTCATTTTTTCAGTCTTTTGCACATTAAAGGAGATGTGAAACCGTAAGGATCTTACCACTGATCAAAAGGTACCCGAGTACGGATCTTGTCTCGCTCTACAGAGATAGGCGATTAGAAACATAGGAATCATCAACCTCAGTTATTGAATTGTCTAATTATATAATGTTCGAATAATATTCTGCCAAGACTCGATCTCGTGAAAAAAGCTGAATTCAGTGAGGGAAGTTATTTTTCTAACGGGATCGTAGTGGTCAGGGTTAAGACATTAGTGCACGACTCGGAGGGGAGTGCACTATGTGTATTCCACCTAATATTTGGCAAAATACATCAGGATATACAAAAATAATACTAGTATAAAAGCTTCACATTTAATTTTTCAATAATGATATTATGTTTTTATGGATTTCCTTTGTTTGGGTTCTAGTGCTGCTGATGAGGAATAAATTTCCAAAATGGCCATACAGCTCATTAAAATTATTGTAGTTAGAGTTAACATATGTATTTTTGTCTCATGTTCATTTATTCCATATCCTTTCGTAAAATATGTAAACTATATGGTTTATGAAAGAAAACAATATCGACTTTTTACTATCATTTATCAAAAGAAAAAAAAGTATAAAAGCTCAGCTTCACAGGTATATGATTAAGTTACAATTAGCATCAAATCTAGACTCAAATTGTTTTATATACTACAATTATAACGCCAATATCTAGGATTTAAAAGTGAAAGTTATTACTTTTTGACCTAAATTGTCATTAATTTGAAAATTGTGCTTGTCTCTCACAACATATACTCCCAATACTTGATCCACAAATCCCATGCACATGTACGTCCAAAAAGTAGTCTAGTATAAGTACGACAGTAGAAGTGATACACTAACAGAGTTGTGACGGATATCAAGTGATACACAATAGACAGACAGCAGGTGATACACTTATAGAGTAACGATGGATGGCAAGTGTTACGCTTTATGAACATCCTTATCAGCTGATATAAAATTACAAAAAAAAATATATAAAATTTAGATACTTTAATTAGTAATCAAAATACATAGGGGTGAGGTGGCCGAAAGGCCGCAGCAAGTGGCTAGAACTGCAAATAAAAATGTTTTAAATAATGGCATCCTAGGGAAATCCGATAGCAATGCCATCTTCAAAACAAAAAACCTTTTGACCTACCCTTACAGGTCATAGCGAACAAATTTTTGACCTATCCTTAGAGGTCAAAGCAAATTTTTTACCTTCCCTTAGAGTTCACAGCATTTTGACCTACCCTTAGAGGTCATAAGCTTGAGACCCATCCTTTGAGGTCACTGCAGCAGCATGCCTACCCTAAGAGGCCACACAAAACAAAAACGCAAAACATATTTCATGCAATATCACCTCCCAGGGAAAAAATGTCAGGCAAGGTGAAAAATTAAAGTACTAAAATAATTAAGGAGTGCCAGAATCCAGCCACTTAAATTTGTATTGACAAATTTAAAAATCCCCCACAAAAATATATTTTGAATAGTTTGAGCTCACACTTTCTTTTAGTTGTATATTAAAGCGTTATTAAAAGAACCATACATTTGTTGATATAAAGGTCTCAAGGGCACCTTGTAATTCGTGTAGGAAAATATCATTACCAAGGTCATTCATATAAACGCCATCATCAAAATATAAATTTGGTGCTGTGTGATCAACTATACGCTTGATAAAACGCCCACCTGCTCTCAAGCATGCCTCTCGTCCTTCGCGATTGACCCTTTTCCTTTTCAGCTCAATCTTTTTAATGTTATTAGCCCCCCTACCAGAACAAACGTAGGAGCATGTCTGGCCATATAAATACTGTTTTTTTTTCACAGAACCTAGCAAATTCAGAAATATCCCTTCTGATCTGTGTATAAAGGGTGCTAGCTCTGACAGATGAGAAATCATTGGCACCCAAATGAATAATTCCGACGGAGGGCGGAGCACTTGATTCAAGCTCGGAATAGAAAATTGTTTTAAGGTCTCTCCATTTCATTCACCTTCAGCTATCGAAATTAATTTAATATTGTTGCTTCCTAAACCGAGATCTTGGTCTAATACCTTTTTGATCCTGTTCTGTGCCCAGTAAATTATAGAAGACACACAAATCCATACATCTGTAATTAAACATGTCTTAACATTTGATAAACATTTCTTGTAAAAATCTATATACTTGCTGTATGAACTTGACTTCCATCTACCCATATTTTTATTGTTTCGATATTCATACCATTTATAGCACATTGAGTAGCCGCTCCAATTCTAAATGAATGGGAATTATATTTGTTTGAATCCAAGCCTAAAAACTGGATTGCTTTTTTTAGGACAGCACAAAACTGGTAGCAGGTGCACCAGACATATGGTACTGATTTTGGCCAAACAGCTACATAAGATCTCATAGAAAGAACAGGACATGTTTCAAGCTGTTTCAATGGGGATAAAATTAAAACATTTTGGCCTCTTTGATCAGTTTTTGAGCATCTGATGTTGACATGGAGACACTGTCCAACAAAAGATATATCACTGATCATAAGGGTTTTTCCTGGAGTATCGTTTAGTACGACTTCACCTATTCTACAAAAAAAAAAGTAAAACATTAAACGTTTATATCCTTGTTTGCATACAATGAACAGGGCGAAGGGTAGCCTATTAAGAATAGGAAAGGTTATTGGTAACCTAGAGTCTTTTGTATTCCTAAGTTGTTTTTATATCCAGCTAGAAGTTTCCTAACCAAAAAATTATCTGTATTATCACTGGTTTGTTCAATTGTTTGTACAAAGGATAATGCCGACAAATAACTTGTAATTATGCTTGCTGAAGAACCTTGTTCATAGTGGTAGGCTATAAAGTAAACTGTATGATCAACTGGTACAGGCCAGATATTGCTTAATTTTGCCATATTTCTGAAGTTATTAAATGAGATTAAGGCTGTGTTATATGCTGTATGTGCCTTTTTAGAAATACTAGCTGCTAGCAAACTTTTTGTTTTACATCTAAGATGCTCCAGATATGAGTCTGTATAGGTGTTGGTTGTTGGTCTGCTTGACTCCCTGTCAGTGTGGAAATCTGTCTAGCTCCTGGCGAGACAAACTATCTGTTATAACATTATTGATGCCACAAATATGTTCAGATTATATCAAATATAATATTATATTTTAAACATTCTAAAGTAAAACGACGAAGGAGGACAATTACCCAGCATGACTTTGATGTCAATTTATTTATAATATGCACCACTGCACTATTGTCTGACCTAAATATCACTTTTTTTTTATTCACAAGTAAATTTCCCCATAGTAAAACTGAAACCAAAATGGGAAAAACTCCAATAATGTTATATCGGACAAAAACCCCGCTTTTACCCAAGCACTTGGCCATTTACTGTAAGCCCACATCCCTTTAAAATAAAATCCAAACCCATGGGCCTTCTTTCCCCGAACTGTCAGTTCAAAAGTAGAATTTGTGATCCAAAGTTTATCATTAAAAACTCTAATTCTATTGAAACCATCAAAAAACTCGAGCCACATTTGCAAATCCTTCTTGGTCTCCCGACTAAATATTATATGAAATTTGGGGTTTGTGATTCCTAATGTAAGATTGATGAGACGCCTGCAAAATGGCCTACCCAAGCAAAATTTAAGCAACCACTCAATGACTGAATTTCTCTCAAAGTAGCTTTTGCCTTTCCAATCATGTGCATTATTTTTTTTCTTAAATACCATTTCTTAATTATGAGATCTTAACTCATAATTATGAGATCTTTACACATAATTATGAGATATTATTTCAAAATTACGAGATAGTATCTCATAATTATGAGTTAATAAATCATATTTATGAGACAATTATCTCATAATTATGAAAAAGTATCTCATAATAGTGAGATGTTTATCTTATAACTATGTGATTATATCTCAAAATTATGAGATAATTATCTCATAATTATGACTTATAAATTCATAATTATGAGATATTATCTTAAAGTAATGAAATATTTTCTCATAATTATGAGATGTTATCTCATAATTATGAGATATTTTTTTCTTCATTCCTGTAAGAAACTGCATTAACAGTGCCCAATATACTATTTTGGCATAGAATACCTACTGCCATGTACTATGCCTGTCACGTGACTTTGAAGGCGGAGCTACAGTATTGTCAATCAAATGGTAATTGAAATTCTACTGTCATAGGCATTAAACTTATTTTTGCAATATTTCTGAATAGATTAAAGATTTAACCTCACTTGTGACCATTCTTTTTCATGAAATAAATTAGTTTTTGAGATCCGCAATAAAAAGTTATTATTCAAATTTCCATGACATGCAACTTTTTGAAATATAGCAATTTAAACTGACAGTAACTAAATGAAAATGAAAATTGTAATAAAAAGATGAAAATTAATGACACAGTCAGCATAATAATGATAATAACATTGTATTTAGCAATAACTATGCCAAAATAGTGGTCATTGTTTAGACAATAGTGCGCGACCCGGAGGGGAGCGCACTATGTGTATTCCACCTAAAATTTGGCAAAATCCATCCGGACACTCAAAAATAATATAAAAGCTTCACATTCAATGTTGATATAGTGTTTTTAAACTATATGGTTTATGAAAGAAAACAATATCGACTTTACTATTATTTATCAAAAGGGAAAAAGTATAAAAGCTCTGCTTCACAGGTATATGATTAAATTACAATTAGCAACAAATCTGAACTAAAATTGTTTTATATACTACAATTATAACGCCAATATCTAGGATTTAATAATGAAAGTTATTACTTTTTGACCTAAATTGTCATTAATGGTAAAAACGGGTGATCTTTGAACATGAAAGTAATTCTAAACATGGGAATAAAATTTTCCGACATCAGAATTCCTACCTTCTACTGAAATGACATTTTGCATACCTTCTAACGAAAACTAATTATTTTTGCAGCTTATGCTGTCTGTTTATCAAAGAAGCTTTACCAAGATATGTGAGGTGTGTACAAAGCTTGCTTTCAACATGAACTGAATATATAATGTTTTATGCCTATGCTGAAATAAAGAGTTCATATAGTATCGGCAGTTACGTGAGATTGGTTTTTAATTTTCAACTAGAACATTCAAATATTGACATCACATCGAACAACGGTTTTGGGCTCTAAGTCCAAAACCAGTGGCTCTATTATTTTGCACCCAATGTACCAAATTACCACATTGATAATAATCACATTTTCCCCAAAATATTTGATTCGCCATCTTTCATCACTGGAGAGTTTGTACCATTTTACCATAAATTGTAGTTGTCTTCTTACTGATTACTTTGATATTACTTTAATGTTGTACTATCGATTAAGGTTTAAAACTTATAGAAAACACTTTCCGAAACGAGTCAAAGTCATTTACTTTCCGGGGAGTAATCAGAGAGCTTCAGCCAAGATGAAACAAATATAAGCCTAGACATAAATATTTTGCCATTAAACTTCTACAGCTTTTTATTACAGTTGCCGAGCTAAAATGATATCAAGGTTCAAGGTCAAAGATCAAGATTAACCTTTGACCTTGAGTCCATTTTGCAGGCCAGGTCTTGTGAATTCTTCAGGTTCCTGATATCTACGACTAATCAATTTAGAAATATATGGTTATATAATTACATTCATTCTGCTTTGTATGGAAATTGACGTTTTTTATTGGTTACGAGTACTTCCGATCACTTCCGTAACTGACTTTTATCAGTCAGTAAAACTACACCTCCACGTGATTCCTTGACAACGACATAGACGCGGAATAATCTAGACAAAGAAATGGTGCATCATTCAAGATTTTCATTAACAAAACTTGCATTATATTTACGGAATGTCGTGTAAAAGCGTGGACCGGGCTCTTATTTTTCATTCAAAATGTGCTTCAGTCCACGCTGTTACACTCCAATAAAACTACAAAATATTGCATTCAATTCTTAATTGAAATTTAACCATTGACTGGGCCTTTATATTCGAATTTACCCCACAGCGTTAGCAATAGACCATATCCGAGCTCTAGTATCAGGATTTACCAGACGACGTCACAGTATGGAAAACGTTACGTCATAAAGACTAAAACGTCATGAAACTATGTAGTTGAAGTACATTCTTGGTCACATGGGGCGGACACGTTTGTGACGTAGGGCGGACAAACAACAGCTGGTGAATCTAAATACCAGAACTCGGATATGGTCTATTGCTTTCTGTGTCTATGACGTCACAATACATAATCGCCATTGCTTTCTGTGTCTATGACGTAACATACATTATCTGACGTATTCAAACAGATGCAAGCTTAAAATACAAATCGACACAATACACATTAACGTGTCTGAATCAGACCTGTGGTAAATGTAATTGTAATTGACTGTAATTAATTACATTTTCTTATGTAATTGAATTAACGTGTAAGTGAGAGAAATTTCAATTACATGTAATTGTAATTTAATTAATTATAGGGCTGAAAAATCATATAATTACAATTAATTTTTCAATTACTTTTCATTTACTTGTGAACAAGGTTGATTTACATGTATTTCAAAGTTTCTTTGTATAAATTCAAGGACTTTTATTTAAAATAATATCTTAAGGCCAAAGATAGAAAAATCTTTTCCGCTTACATTTAAATTTATCTTGAGATAATAATAATATACGTATTTACAAATGACAACTTTAATTTACTTAGTTAAAGGACTATCCTAAATTTTGATTATGTTTGTTAATTGAAATTTTAAATACATGTACATGCTGCCTAATGATCAGAACTGGGACAAGCAGAGGTCTATGAGTTTGTGCCAAACATTACTTTTTAGTGTATTTGGTTGGACTCAGATAGTCATGTCTACAAAGAATATATTTTCCCACTTAATCAAGATAGGAAAATGCATGTACATTTCCCATCAATTATATCAATGACATCAAACTTTGTTACTCATATGAGGGTTAATAAATAGTAAGCTCAGTATTGGTAATATTAACCTGAAGATTTGAATTTCAAGTACAATTGTTTAGACATTCCAGTATATTGGAATAACATGTATTTTTCAGCTACACCCTTTATTAATTTAATTTCATAATTTTGCAAATAGTTCTTTTAATGCAAGAGTTTGGTTTCCATTCAATTTTTTCGCTTATATACTCATGTGACCATTTGAATTTGATTTCGCCAAAGGTACCATAACTTGTTAATATATATCTCATTTAATCATTAATCATTTTTCAAATTATCTAGTACAATTTTACCTATAAACAGTCAATACACATGAATTATTGATATTGGTGTCATAAGTTAATTAAGAGAAATATTATTTTAAATATTAATTAAAATTTCCTGTTCTTACAGGTAAATAGCTGCAAATATCTAAAATGTAAAGGCTCTATAAACAAAAAATTTACAACCAGCAATTAAATTTTACCTATCAAAACAAAATGTCAAATTAAAGGTTTAAATCGATTTAATAACCAAATAATACATTAACTGGGAAAAATCTAGTACACTTGTTTTTATCTTAAAATGTCAAATTATGTTAATTTTTCATATTTTTTTTAATAATAATATAATTATATATATGAAATGGTTTAGTGTTTGAAAAATATTAAATTTTTATTGAAATGAATATTGTTTTAACATGATTATGTGAAATTTGATATCGTTGAAATTTTGGAAAAAATTAAAACCTGCTAAAACATTGAAATCACACATGTCTTAGAATGTTCCATTTTCTGGGATGGATCTCCTGAAGTTTCTTCTTATACCAATTGAATGAATTCTATACAAATAATACATGAAAATTGTTAAAATTGGTAGCAAAAAAAAAAATATAAACCTATTTAATGACGAAAATGAAAACCAACAAAAGGTAGCATCAGTGTTTTTTCATGAACATGAACTAAACAATTTTCCAGTTCAGACCCTCGGCAAGGGCAGCTAATAGATGCAGTCATTTGTTTATTGTTGTAGACTTATTACCATGGTCTATAGTTGAGAGCTCCAATTTAAAAAAGATAATGGAAATTTACTTAACAGACAGAAAGTATCAGTTACCCAATAGAAATTACCTTTCAATAAAATTGTTTCTTGAAAATTGTCCTTCGGTGTCATCCTTAAAATTTGTATCATATATTTTTTATATGACATGTATGAATTTGAGGGTTCAGAGCAGAAAGGTTCTATGTGCCTGTATTATGTATATACCCAAAGAACCTTTCTTCTCTGAACCTTCTATTTATTTATTTAATTTCTTTAGTGTAAAATTGCAATGTAATTTCTAATTTAATTAATTACTTTCCTGAAGTAATTGTAATTTAATTAATTACGACAAAGAAAATGATGTAATTGTAATATAATTGAGGAAATTTGAATGTAATTGTAATTTAATTAACTATATTTCAAAGTAATTGACCCCATGTCTGGTCTGAAAGCCATGATTTAGTTAAAAACTGTTCTTAACCTTTATTTCCTTTATTAACTAAGACGAACAAATTAAAACATGTTTTTATCCTGTTTATTCATATTCCGATACCATTTGCGCATGTGCGAAATGTATGTTTATCGAGTATTATACTGTTTGACTATTTACAAGAGCCAATTTAGAATTAGTAATATAACGCACTGACTCAAAATCTTTCTTCTGGGGCAATAACTTAAAATTATCTTACTCGAAATAAAACAAAAGTTCAATTATGACAGAAGAAAATAAATCCTAGTGATACATTTTATTAGCTATCTTTTACGGTTAACCAGTTATCATGATTACTGTTACATGATTTCACAGTGTCAGTGGTTTTGACCCCCTCACTAAGCCGATTTATACTACCAAGTATCGAATTATTACTTTATTACTTTAAATTTTGGATCGTGGAAAAAAATTAAAATAATTAGAAGAAATACAGTAAGGTGCGTCACACGTGGTGAATTACACAAGAAATACAATAAAAAAAGAATTAAGACCGTTATGAACAAGGGCGAGAATTGATAACTGGTGAGACACTGTCACAAGTAAGGTACACACAGAAATAATGCTCATGCGTCTAAATGGAAGAAACGTACATCACAAATAGATAAACCATGGTTTGATCAAAAGTGTCGTGAATTATATGCAACTTATTGCAGAACTTTATATTTAACCAAAATAAAACACGTGATAATAATTATGAGTTAAACCGATTGAAAAGAGAATATAAAGATATGAACGTAGAAGAAATCGCTTTTATAAACGTCAACAGGGCGACATGTTGTCTTGTCTAAAGAGAGACAATCAAAAGTTATTTTATTCGAAATTCAGAAAGAAAAGAAACATTAAGTGTGATTTGTCAGCTGCTGACTTTTTTATTATTTTAAAACCCTTGTGTCTGATGTGCAAAGCCAAACCGAGCCTCCGTCTGAATTGTAAGATAATGACTGGGAAGATTTGGATCAAGAAATTACGTCCAGTGAAATTATAAATGCAATAAAAGAATTAAAACGTGAGAAAAGTCATGGACCGGACTGTTTCCTCAATGAATTCTTTATTGAATACAAGGACTTTATGTTGCCGTATTTGTGTACTATTTTAACACCGTTTTGGATACAGGATATTTTCCGTCTTCATGGTCTAAAGCTATTTTAGTCTGGAGTTGTCAATGATCCGTGAAATTACCGGGGTATTAGTCTCCTTAGTAACTTAGGTAAATTCTTCTCGTCAATTTTGAATTTAAGGTTATTGAAATGGTCATACAGTAATGATATATTGACTGATGCTCAGTTTGGTTTTCGTAGTGGGTATAGTACAGTAGATGCACTTTTTTGTGTTTATTCTGTAATACAAAATACTTTTTTGTAAAGGTAAGCGACTTTATTGTTTCTTTGTTGATTATCTAAAAGCGTTCGACTCGGTAAATCGTATGTGTTTATGGTATAAGATTGCAAAATTAGGAGTCAGAGGAAAATTATTGAATGTTTTTAAATCTATGTATACTAGTGTAAAATCATGTATAAGTTTCAATGGTTTTAACTCTGAATATTTTTCAAATAACCTTGGTGTTATGCAAGGGGAGGCATTATCACCCATTTGTTTTCATTTTATGTAAATGATTTTGAGCAAGAATTTATTAACATACATGGTGATACTCCTGTCAAATCCAAGACATTATATTACTTTTATTGATAGAATAAAAAAGATAACAGGAAACACCTACAATGGCCAAAAAACATAGCCCCATGCCACAAAGTAAATAGGAACTGCACAAGAAAAAAAATGCATAATTTTGATGTCCGAATCTATCGACGGACTACAAAATATGTTAAATACTTTGTCGATTTATACAAAGAAATGGGGTTTATCAGTAAATATAAAGAAAACTAAGATTGATGTTTTCCGTAAAAGGGGGAAAATTAGAGATGTTGGGAAGTGGTTTTATAATAATAACTCAATAGATATTTTTGATTATTTTTGTCATCTTGGAGTTCTTTTACACTATAATTGTAATTTTTTCGAACTCAAAAACATTGTGCTGAACAAGGAACAAAGGCCGTTTTTGGCTTAAGGAGTAATACTTCCTCATTATTTCTGAATACATACATATTGATTAATTTATTTGATATTTATGTGTGTAGTATTTTATTGTATGGATGTGAAGTATGGGGTGTCCATAAGGCGCCTTAAATAGAAAAAGTACATTCAGACTTTTGTAAAATGCTACTGGGGGTCAAAATAATAAAACCAAAAACAAAACACTAATATAGTGATTTACTATGAGCTGGGTAGATATCCATTGGTCTAGGAGCGTAAATTAAGAAAGATTAAATTGTGGATGAAAATTTTGAGTAGTAATAATTGTATATTAAAATCTTGTTACAGAGAGTTAGTTTTAAATAGCACAACCAAATAATACATTAATTGGGAAAAATCTAATACACTTATTTTTATCTTAAAATGTCAAATTATGTTAATTTTTTATTTTTTTAAATAATAATATGATTAAATATATGAAATGGTTTAATGTTTGAAAAATATTAAATTTTTATTGAAATGAATATTGCTTTAACATGATTATGTGAAATTTGTTATCGTTGAAATTCTGGAAAAAATTAAAACCTGCTAAAACATTGAAATTACATATGCCTTATAATGTTCCATTTTCTGGGATGGATCTCCTGAAGTTTCTTCTTATACCAATTGAATAAATTCAATACAAATAATACATGAAAATTGTAAAAATTGGTAGCGAAAAAAAATATATACCTATTTAATGACGAAAATGAAAACTAACAAAAGGTAGCATCAGTGTTTTTTCATGAACATGAACTAAACAATATTCCAGTTCAGACCCTCGGCAAGGGCAGCTAATAGATGCAGTCATTTGTTTATTACCATGGTCTATAGTTGAGAGCCCAAATTTAAAAAAGATAATGGGAATTTACTTAACAGACAGAAAGTATCAGTTACCCAATAGAAATTACCTTTCAATAAAATTTTTTGTTGAAAATTGTCCTTCGGTGTCATCCTTAAAATTTGTATCATATATCTTTCATATGACATGTATGAATTTGAGGGTTCAGAGCAGAAAGGTTCTATGTGCCTGTATTATGTATATACCCATAGAACCTTTCTTCTCTGAACCTTCTATTTATTTATTTAATTTCTTTAGTGTGAAATTGCAATGTAATTTGTAATTTAATCAATTACTTTCCTAAAGTAATTATAATTTAATTAATTACAACAAAGAAAATAATGCAATTGTAATTGTAATTTAATTGAGGAAATTTGAATGTAATTCTAATTAATTTCATTTCTTCATTTTTCTTTTCTGTGCTGTAGCCATGTTGTGTCTTTGTTTTTTTCTGCCTTTTTTTGTTTCTTGTGATGCCATTGTCCTTGGATTGTTCGCTTTTAGATTGACGGTTCGGTTCTCACTTAATTAATTAATTACATTTCAAAGTAATTGACCCCAATTCTGGTCTGAATGGCTTGATTTAGTTAAACACTGTTCTTAACCTTTATTTCCATTATTACATTTAACTAAGACGAACAAATTAAAACATGTTTTTATCCTGTTTATTCATATTCCGATACCATTTGCGCATGTGCGAAATGTATGTTTATAGAGTATTATACTGGTTGACGATTAACAAGAGCCAATTTAGAATTAGTAATATAACGCATTGACTCAAAATCTTTCTTCTGGGGCAATAACTTAAAATTATCTTACTCAAAATAAAACAAAAGTTCCATTATGACAGAAGAAAATAAATCCTAGTGATACATTTTATTAGCTATCTTTTACGGTTAACCAGTTATCATGATTACTGTTACATGATTTCACAAAGTCAGTGGTTTTGACCCCCTCACTAAGCCGATTTATACTACCAAGTATCGAATTATTACTTTATTACTTTTAATTTTTGGATCGTGGAAAAAATTAAAATAATTAGAAGAAATACAGTAAGGTGCGTCACACGTGGTGAATGACACAAGAAATACAATAAAAAAAGAATTAAGACCGTTATGAACAAGGGCGAGAATTGATAACTGGTGAGACACTGTCACAAGTAA
>MJUU01064707.1:98234-125005 GCA_002080025.1 Modiolus philippinarum
ACATCACAAATAGATAAACCATGGTTTGATCAAAAGTGTCGTGAATTATATGCAACTTATTGCAGAACTTTATATTTAACCAAAATAAAACTCGTGATAATCATTATGAGTTAAACCGATTGAAAAGAGAATATAAAGATATGAACGTAGAAGAAATCGCTTTTATAAACGTCAACAGGGCGACATGTTGTCTTGTCTAAAGAGAGACAATCAAAAGTTATTTTATTCGAAATTCAGAAAGTTAAAAAAAAAACATTAAGTGTGATTTGTCAGCTGCTGACTTTTTTATTATTTTAAAATCCTTGTGTCTGATGTGCAAAGCCAAACCGAGCCTCCGTCTGAATTGTTAGATAATGACTATGTCTGGGAAGATTTGGATCAAGAAATTACGTCCAGTGAAATTGTAAATGCAATAAAAGAATTAAAACGTGAGAAAAGTCATAGACCGGACTGTTTCCTTAATGAATTCTTCACTCTTCACTGAATAAAAGGACTTTATGTTGCCGTATTAGTGTACCATTTTTAACACCGTTTTGGATATTTTCCGTCTTCATGGTCTACAGCTATTTTAGTCTGGAGTTGTCAATGATCCGTGAAATTACCGGGGTATTAGTCTCGTTAATAACTTAGGTAAACTCTTCTCGTCAATTTTGAATTTAAGGTTATTGAAATGGTCATATAGTAATGATATATTGACTGATGCTCAGTTTGGTTTTCGTAGTGGGTTTAGTACAGTAGATGCATTTTTTTGGTGTGTTTATTCTGTAATACAAAATACTTTTTTTTTGTAAAGGTAAGCGACTTTATAGTTGCTTTGTTGATTATCTAAAAGCGTTCGACTCGGTAAATCGTATATGTTTATGGTATAAGATTGCAAAATTAGGAGTCAGAGGAAAATTATTGAATGTTTTTAAATCTATGTATACTAGTGTAAAATCATGTATAAGTTTCAATGGTTTTAACTCTGAATATTTTTCAAATAACCTTGGTGTTATGCAAGGGGAGGCATTATCACCCATTTGTTTTCATTTTACGTAAATGATTTTGAGCAAGAATTTATTAACAATGGTAATACTCCTGTCAAATCCAAGACATTATATTACTTTTATTGATAGAATAAAAAAATAACAGGAAACACCTACAATGGCCAAAAACATAGCCCCATGCCACAAAGTAAATAGGAACTGCACAAGAAAAAAAAATGCGGACGATATAATTTTGATGTCCGAATCTATCGACGGACTACAAAATATGTTAAATACTTTGTCGATTTATACAAAGAAATGGGGTTTATCAGTAAATATAAAGAAAACTAAGATTGATGTTTTCCGTAAAAGGGGGAAAATTAGAGATGTTGGGAAGTGGTTTTATAATAATAACTCAATAGATATTTTTGATTATTTTTGTCATCTTGGAGTTCTTTTACACTATAATTGTAATTTTTTCGAACTCAAAAACATTGTGCTGAACAAGGAACAAAGGCCGTTTTTGGCTTAAGGAGTAATACTTCCTCATTATTTCTGAATACATACATATTGATTAATTTATTTGATATATATGTGTGTAGTATTTTATTGCATGGATGTGAAGTATGGGGTGTCCATAAGACGCCTTATATTGAAAAAGTACATTAAGACTTTTGTAAAATGCTACTGGGGGTCAAATAATAAAACCAAAAACAAAACACTAATATAGTGATTTACTATGAGCTAGGTAGATATCCATTGGTCTAGGAGCGTAAATTTAGAATGATGAAATTGTGGATGAAAATTTTGAGTAGTAATAATTGTATATTAAAATCTTGTTACAGAGAGTTAGTTTTAAATAGCACTGTTGAGCCCTTAAATGTAATCCGATTACACTTAAGGTTGAGGACCAACCTTTAATGTAATCCCGGTTACATTAACGGTTGCAGGACCTCCCTTAATTGTAACCGATTACAATTAAGGGAGATAGTGTACATATGCCTACAGTACCTACCGTAATTGTAATCCCTCAGAATTAGTTTACAATTCGCAGCACATATCAGATAAGAAAACGTGTCCGCCATAGTTGATTATGCGTCATATTTGTTTTAAGTAGCCATCGTTACCATGGGTTGGGTACAACCCCTCCAAAACTAAATGTTCGTTGATGAATGAATATCTAACCCATCTTTCGGATGGAATGCAAACTCAGGTCCTCGTGTTGGTATAGATGCCATGCTGCCTACACGTTATAGAACCCCTGCAGCAAACTATGCAAACTCTTTTGAGTGGTCCGTAGGTGATCGGTTGCAAGTTTCGACGTCGCCCTACCTTTTTGTGGCAATATAAATTTCCTGATCCCCAACCCCAATTGATTATTTGTTTACAAGTTTGTTCTCGTCATGATATAGCTAAAATATTACTAAGACGTTCAACAATATCTAAATAAGTCGAGAGGAAACCGAATTGTCAGCCAAAACGAATAGTCGATGGACATAGACACGAATGGAGCCAGTAATAATGATAGACATACGAAGCACAAAACAATACATGCAAAACTAATAAAACCAGATGAAAATTACAGCCTCCACAAAAAACCGGGAGTGAACGCAGTTTCAACATCAACCCTTAAATGTAATACTTACCGTAAATGTATCAATAACAACTATAACCCTTTTTCCCTTTCCCGTTACCTGACCTAAATCGACAAAGTCAAAGAGATGAAGAGCCAATGCAGGTAGACCACTACTTATAAAACTACATCTTGAACGGAAAAAAAAGATAAAACCAAGCAGAGAAAAAATCCAGAGTTTTGGAGCTCCTAGTATATCGTATGGAAAGTTATTTTCCATACCTTAATTGGCTACGTGATGTCACGAGATTGTAGCGAGAGACGTCATTCGCCATATTGTATTTGCCTCACCCGCGACAAAAAGTCGCCGAAAGTGGGACAAAGGCGTGCAAAGTATGACGAGGGCGTCGGTGGTGGCGTCGTTAACTTTCACTTAATACAGGATAGATTGAAAACCCTTTTTATGTAGGAAGATCTTATTTGGTACAGTGGCAGTACTTATTAAGTGCTACCTTATGAACACAAAATTATGTGACCTTGACTTAAATTTGACGGTCTAGTGACCAGGTTAAGTTTTTTTCCAGATTATACCCCTTCCTTAATAACTATAGGTGGTAGGTCAATGATATATGGTATGTAGATTAGTCTTGGGTAGTTCATTTGTATGTAGGTTAGTCTTGGGTAGTTCATGTGAGTCTGTTATATGACTTTTGTCCTTGACCTCGATTTCATGGTAAAGTGACCAGGTTAAATTTCTGTGATTATATTCATTTCTCAAAAACTATTAGTGGTAGGTCAATGATATTTGGTATGTAGCTCGGTCATGTGTAGTACATATCAGTCTGATATGTTATTTTTGCCCTGACCTCACTTCACAGTCTACTGACCATGTAAAGTTTTTCTGATTAGATCACTTTCTCAACAACAGTTAGGCATATGACATTAGTCCTTGACTTCAATTTCACGGTCTAGTGACCAGCTTAACCTTCTCTGATTTGATCAATTTCTCAATTAATACAAGTTCTAGGTCAATAATGTAAGGTATGAAGGTTGGTCTTAAGTAGTACATGTCAGTCTGGCGTGTGATTTCTGTCCTTGAGCTGTTAAATGAAAGTTTAGTGACCATGTGTTCATTTTCTTCAGATTAGATCCATTTCTCGAAATTTATTAGTGGTAGATCAATTATATTTTGTATGTCACTTGGTTTGGGTAGTTTATGTCAGGTTGGTATAAGACTTTTGCCCGTGACCTCAATTTCACAGCCTAAGGATCAAACACTTTAAGTTTCTCTGATGATCAGATACATTTCTTAATTACTAAAATTGGTGTAACTTTGTCTAACAATTTTCCACCGATCCATGTGCAGATGGGCGAGACAGCTATTTGGGTCCACACTTGTTGTGAATTTGCAGTCAAAGGGAAACACATAAAGATAACTTCATTGGTGAAATCCGGTTTGTGATCCGTTTTGGCAAGATTCTGAGATACACAAATATATTAAGTTCATTGACGATACCTGGAAATAGTGAGATATTTGAATTCTAGTCTTATACGATTTGAATTTTGCGCCAATATCGATAGCGTCGGGGTAGACACGATATATCACGATACTTCCCGTAGCTTCGAATCTTTGGAATTTATATGTCTCTGACAATTACAAAAACAGGAAAACACCAAACACCTACAATGGCCAGGAACTACAATCACATGCAACAATTTACAAGCAAACTTCACCAGAAAAACAAAAATGAAAAACTGCATTTAAAAAGATTTGTAAAGATGTCACATCGTCCTCAATATTGAACAACAGAAGCATCATACACGAAACTCTTTGCAGGATTTGGAAAGGAAGCATCAGGTATTTCCGTACAAATCCCAGTATCGATGAGAAACAGTCTGACTAAATGAAAGTATTTATTTTGTTGCTGTCTAATTGTTTTTAGAATGAAGGAGTTAGTCGGAGGGGGTTGCATGCAGATAGTGATTTTGTGATTCGAGCTGACATTAGACAACCCATCCTGGTCACTTTTCCTGTTAGTGTTTATCCTGACTGTTTTTTTTTTTATCTTTCCGTTCTTTTAGAGGGGGAAGGAGGGGTCTGATCTCGGATTCACGTGAAAATAATGACAAAATCCCGATTTTCCCAGTAAATAAATGACTTAATCCTGATCCCGATAAATGAAGATTCCTATTCCGTTTATTATGGGTATTGTTACGGGTTAATCCCGAATCAGACCGTTGAATAAAACAACTAATCACTGAGTCCCGAAAAAGATCCTTCCGTCCCTCATTTTTCGATTCTATTACAACGGTTGTCATTAGGATAATTTTAACCCTCAGAATAGTGTCTACAAATCTTTAACATCCTGTCTGTACATTTTCAAGCGATTCTTAGCTACTTGATTTATCCCCATGGAAACGCTAGCAATTATGGTATTTCTAGAATAAAAAAAATGGGTGGCTAGAAATAATATGCATTATGGTTCTTTTCGGTATGCCTTTAATTTTTGGTTTTTAGATAAACTCCAAAATTGGTCGCTATTTGAAAGCTTTAGAACAATTTTTATATTTCTTTTGTATTTAATATTTTGAAACAATTCTGATCACTTTTTTTCTGCCCTTTTTTGTTTCCATGGTAACGATGGCTATTTAAAACAAATATGACTCATAATCATGCTATGGCGGTACACGTTTTCTTATCTTATATGCGCTGCAAATTGTAAACTAATTCCGAGGGATTACAATTACGGTAGATATTGCAGGCATATGTACACTATCTCCCTTAATTGTAATCGGTTACAATTAAGGGAGGTCATGTAACCGTAAATGTAACCGGGGTTACATTTAAGGGTGGTCCTTAACCTTAAGTGTAATCGGATTACAATTAAGGTAAGGATTACACTTAAGGGCTCAACATAGCACCAAATGTACAAATTGGGCAACGGGTATGAGAAATATACTTAATGGCTTAGGAATGAAATGTGGGAAAATCAATGGCTGTTCGATGTAAACAGTTTGAATGTGAATTTATGTTTTATAAAACAATGTTTATTAGCAAAGCTCATTGTTGAAGGCCGCATGGTGACTTCAAGATGAAGAACAACAACAAAAGCGTTGTTCCTTTGCTTGTTTTTACCATGTATTTGTAGACACTTTGTCTCATGTGCATTTACTCCATATCCTTTTATTCACCATTATATGGTCAGGCAAAAAAGATCTTCATTTTATGTTAGAGTCTTCTACTAAGTGTGGTCTATATAAAAAATAAAATTGCAATTTTATTTACAAAAAAATATTCCTACTTTATTTCGTAAATGTATCACAAAAATGCTTCTGTTGTCACATAATCTTAACATAGAAACAGGTCGTTATCATAGTATTAATAGAAATGATAGACTGCGTGTAATGTGTGATTTGCGGTTGTTAGAAGATGAATTCCATTTTATTTTGAAGTGTAAAAAGTATGCTGATCTACGAAATAAATCATCAAAAAATATTATTGGTGCCGACCTTCTGCTTATAAGCTTGTACAATTGTTTTCTGTTGAAAATACACGTGAAATTTGTAATTTAGGAGAGTATATTTATTATGCTTGCAAGATTCGAAATAATATGCTTTAATGCTTATGCTACATTAATGTATCAGTTCGTTCCTGACGTATTTTATGTCTGTGTCATACAACTCTATTGGACATTATATATTATAATTATTGTATGTACTGTATACTGATAAACTGCATGGTTTAAAGTAATAAAGAATAGTAGATGTACGAAAATGGATACTCCAAAAAGTTCAAATGCATTTAAATGGTGTGATCATGCCATGGTATCGCAAACTTCCATTAATAGACAGAAATATATAAATTACCAACAACATTATAAAGGTTAAAGAATGATACATCATTATTTAGATTTCAAAATCCGGCTTTCTTGATGATGGCTCTGTATAATGTAAAAAATATTTCCTGTTTGTGCTTTATGGTTATTTTAATTAAGGTTTCTAATTACATGGCACCATGCATACATGTTAAAATTGGCAATTTACTGTTTTGTGATTGTTTTGTGATATTATTTATCGCCATGAACACATCAAGATTGTTAATATAACGTCTTTGTAAACAAAAATATTCTCTTCTTCAGAATGGCATTTTGTTTGTTTTATGTTTTACGTTATACTTGGATTACATAAATTGGTTCCATCTAATAAGGTCTTAATTTAAAATGTTAGAAAAACAATCGAAGTATCAAGGAAAATACCAAGCTTGTTTATATAGAGGAAATCAAGATTAAAACTAAACTTTGATTATCAGTTTTAACTCGGGTTGATACAGTTAGAGATACATGCACATATTTAAGTGGCCATGTCTCCCGGTTCTTGGAACTCTGCTAGCCAAGTCGTCCTGCAATGCTCACAGTGACATGACTGTTGCATACTGTTCCTCAGTCTAAACATCTCGTATAATAGTTCTCTTGGCATAAGAGGGTCATACTTAAACAAACATTTAACTTACTTCAATTAAAATCCTAACATAAAACAGGGATGGGTCAATTACATTGCAAAAGTATTAATTAAATTACAATTACTTTCCAAAAATGCTCAATTAAATTACAATTACAATTCCAAGGATTTTGGAATGTAATTAATTAAATTACAATTACTTTGCAAATGTAATTAATTAAATTACAATTACTTTGCAAATGTAATTAATTAAATTACAAATTACATTTGAAGCCAACATTTTTTTATATATTA
The DNA here is from genome assembly GCA_002080025.1 of Modiolus philippinarum. Taxonomy (NCBI): domain Eukaryota; kingdom Metazoa; phylum Mollusca; class Bivalvia; order Mytilida; family Modiolidae; genus Modiolus; species Modiolus philippinarum. The sequence goes on from MJUU01064707.1 coordinate 105,525, forward strand.
TTTTCAAGAGTTATTTATCATGCTAACAAATGAAAAAGAGCAATGAAGGAAAGCATTACATACATATTATTTCAAAATTAATCACCTACCAAATATAAAGTTGACTGATGTGATTACTGATAAACTATATCTACATCATATGTTCAAATGTGCCGAATTGTCCTCTAGCCTAAACCTTTCAGACCCAAAAATTTATAGATTCTTTCTACTTTGGGGTGGTTATTAACTGATTGGCAAGTTAACTCAGTAATATTTTGAGTTTTGCATTCCCTCCATTTGCTGACAGTTTAGATGTGTATGACTTTCATATATAACTGTGTCTTGAATTTTTGAATAAAATATTTATGAAAGCTCAGTAGACAGTTTAAACACATCTAATAGGGCATATCTAATAGTTTCATTGGAGATAATAGAAAACACAGAAGAAGGCAGTGTTTCCCGGAAATATGACGTTGATAACTGTAACGTCAAAAAGTAATTCCAATTGTTTTTGAGGAAAGGTAATTTGTGCCCTCCAATTTGGCAGACTATCTGCGGGCTACTGACGGGAGATTTGTTAAAAGTTGCGTATTTTTATGATTTAGTCTTAAACCAACTCGGTGACCTATATTGCTTTTGTCATTTTTGAGTAGCTTATTAGTAGAAGAACACAATATCAGAATTTCATAAAATCGACAAAATGAGAAGTCTTTAAAAAAAATTGGAAATTTGACTGTGTAATTCACCATTTCGTGCAACTTTTTTTCGTAATACGTGCTACATACTCTTTAATTTAGTAAATTATAACATAATTTCCTAAATCAAATCAATTTTTCTGTATATCCTTAAAACCTTAACTTTGTTTTTCTGTTGTTCTGGTACCGAGTAGATTACTATAACTTAATTTTTCTTCAGAACACGCAAAAATGATCAATGTTAAAGGTCGATTTCCACGGAAACAAGATCGGTGACCCAATATTTTCTTGTCAGTTTTGGAATCCTCGCCAATTATTTAACAACATATCTAAAATTATGAAAATGACAATATAGAAAGAAACTGTTGGATATGCCCTTAAAAGGTTGATTTTAATACCTAAGGTCACAAATTAAGGCACTAATTAAGTCTTGTCAACCAATGACACAAAAGTAAATATGTCAAACAACTGATTAGAAGTCATGCTGCTGTAGTCATTTATAATAAAGTACAATAAACATATTTTAACTGTTTAAACAACAATATTTATAAATTTAATTTATATTTCAAGCATTAATTATCAAGATTTGCTTTAGATTTTCTAAAGAATGAAAAAATGCACCAGAGGAAATAGCAATTTGCAAAATGTCCACATTTGAAAACAAGAGAAAAAAGTGCATATTCTTATATAGAAAAACATACCAAGTCATAATATATTTTTGTAAACTACCTAAACTTTTTTAAATGTAGTCACAAGAAGAAAGGAGGTAGACATCTTTCATTAACTCTCTTTTATCATGTACTAGTATATGTAATTGAATGTAATTGGAAAAGTTATTGAAATTACACACCTTTTTTGGTAAGTAATTAATTGAATTACAATTACATGTAATTCAAATTTTTTTTCAATTACACATTACTACCAATTACATCAAAATTTGTAATTAATTGCAATTAATCACAATTACGCATTACAATTACCCCATCCCTGACATAAAACTGTAATACTTCATATAAACTATTTTTGCCAATTCCTTTAATGATTAGCCTTGTATGCACAAGTTCTCAGACACATGTTAGCAAAAATGACGTAACACGTGGAGTATTACGAAAATGCCTTACGAAAACATCAGTCTCGATGAACAAAGAAAACTCTCGAAGAGACCAGTAAATTTATCAGTTTCATTTTCAAGATCAATACGCTATCTTCAAAGGAAATACGATATAATTAAGAGCATTAATATTATAATCTTAATATATGCGATTTTAGTATGAGAAAGTAAGCCTGGTTAATCAAATTAACTTTCTATAAATCATTTTCATAACACTGAATGAAATGACAATTAAACCTGCTCTTAACAACACCTTCAAAACAGAATATTCCATTCTTGTATTTTTATGTTTTGAGGCAGATTATTTTGACATGGCCGATTTTATTTGCTGTGTTGCCTTATCCTTAAATGTATAGATTGTAGCTTATGTTGCAGATTCGGAAGAAAGCTCTTCCCATTCATATCTATGCTGCCAACTTATAATTGACAAATTCTACCAGTCGTAAACCAGGACATTAGAACCGTTGCTATGTTGGCTTCTTTGTATTAGCTTTGAGTTTGTCTTGTATTAAACTTGGTCAATGTTCTGGCTTTAATAATAATAATAATAATAATAATAATAATTAGTTTTAATAATAATAATTATTATTATTATTGTGGTCACAATGATGTCTTTAACCAGAGCTAATTACTTAAGCCTCGCAACAATTCAAGGCTCCAATAATGAGGTTTATATATATATATATATATATATATATAGAGGCAATTGCCATAACCTTATAGTAATTGAAAACGGCAATACATATAACATCTGTCAGGACACAATTTTTTGAGCTTCATCTATTTGCCTGGGCAACAAATACACCAGTTGTGCCTTGTATAGAAAATGGGGAATGACAGGCCATGTGAAGAGAGTTGTTTTGAAAGCTCTTACTCCCACGGTCAATCCAAACAGCAGTTAAGTAAAAAAAAATCTTATAATAATCATGATACTTGAATTTAAGTCGTTTCTTTGGGAAATGATACACCAAAATCAATAAGGAAACACGATTTTATGTAATTGTTTTCAGGCGTAGGATTAGATATAAAATTTAGAAATAATCACCAAGAATTATATATTGCATTTAAACACAGAGAAAGATCACGATTAACACCAGTATATGTGCATCTGTGGGTTTATTAGAAAGATTTCAACAGGTCTCCAAAGGACTTTTATAAAAGATTTGTGTGTTTATTATACCATAGGGAAAGAGGAAGTTTAACACTTCCAGCGGTTTTGGTAGTGCGAGTACCTAATCCGACTGTATCGTGTTCCTATCCTTGTATTATTTTACATTTATATGTGTTTTTTCTTTTATTTTTGTTTTTGTTGTGAAATGGTAGTCTGTGAAAGAAATTTTCGGTTCTTATAGTGTTCAAAGGTTCCCGTTCTGTTAATTATTGAAAAAGACAATAGGCTATCGGCCGAAACACGACACTTATTCAATGTTATGTTGGATTATTCCTATTTCCCTTGTATTTTTGTATTATTCCTGATTTAACAGGACATCGTTCTGGTCATCATATGAAAAATAAAGGAAATGGGGTAAATACCAAGGAGACAACATCCCATATACAGGTTAAAACAACCCAAAACAAAACATCTAGGGGTCACCGTACGGTCTTCAACACAGTGAGGAACCTCACACCATATAGTAAGCCTTAAATGGCCCCAGAAAGGTAAAAAAGTGAATAAATCAATGGAAACAAACCACATCCAATAACCCAAATATCAAGAAACAACCAAATATCATGTACAATAACAGAGACATGTCATTACTTTTTTCAGCCTACAAAACATTACTTAGTATACAAAAAAACATAAACTATTTTAGATACATATTGAGTTTACATTGTTGTATTTAGAAAAGCAACTGTGAATAGGTAAAAATAAATAATTTTGTTATTTTAGTGTATATGCCTATCGGCGTTTTGTATTTACGCCGATTTTTTCTTTCATTTGCGACGATTATTTTTTTCATTTGGGACCATTTTTTTTTTCATTTGTGCCGATTTTTTACTTGTTAATTCCCGTAAAAAACTTCTTTTTCTCATTTGTTCTCACTTCACCCATGAAAGTTTAAAAATTGCTTAAGCAAAAAGCTGACACGGATTAAAAATAAAGCTCAAAGGACAATAAAAATGGAATAAAGAATATAAATGCAACTGTTTAACTTAGTACATATTTATATAAACAGAAATTTTTTCTTTAAAAGACGCATTGGAGATTTATTTGATACAAGTCTTTCGTAGTTTTTCATTTATAATTAATCTCAATTTTTAATGGTAGGTTTACACTGCCGATCAAAGCAACTCGACCGAACTCGATCTATGAATATTCATGAATATATTTAATATTCACTAACAAAATCGGGGCGATCTTACTAACTCTGCTAAACTCGAGCTGTGTTTCGGAATATTTTTGACATGTCAAAAAATATCGTGAAGAGGTCGGGAATCAATCGAGGTCTGATCGAGGTAGTCGTGAAGAGATCGAAAAGGGATCGGTCTGGATCGAGTTTCAAAATTTTAGTCGAACATGTCGACTTCTACCCGACTTTAACTCATTCGCTTCTCGATTTATGCCGAGTTACTTCCAGATCAACTCGATTAGTACTCGATCATTACTCGACTAACACGATTCTTTCTTTTTTTCTATACAAGATCTTCCCGACCGTAACCCGACTTTCTCCCGACCTGTATCCGACTTTAACTCGACCACTCAAGACTCAGACTCGATTTAACACGACATCATGTCATCTTTTCACAATAGCAGAACATGAGGCTTTCAAGAGCTCCAGTCTCTCACTAGGGCCTTACTTCAGTTTTTAAAGGAGCCATTCAATGGACTCCAATGACTATTGTGATCAAGTTTGGCTGATGATTATCTTTGATATGATGAGAATCTGCCGGATACTATCTCAAGTGGGGACCAGTCAAGGACTCTTGTTTTCAGTTTTGACCAATTGGCAAAGTAGTTTCAGAGTAGAAAGTATTTAAATGGATATCTAAGGTGGGTCGAATATTGAATTATGTTCCCCGTTCTGAGCCATCTTGGATTTCATGGATATTATTTTGAAATTGGAACATCCAAGGACTAGTTTGACCAATTTTGTCTGCAATTGGTCCAGTGAAAATCCTTCTGGTACAATGTTTAACTTTGTCCCCTTGCAGCCATCTTATTTTAGCTGACGATGACAGACACTATTTTGAAAATGGACCATCATTTGGCAATCGTAACAAGTTTGGTCTAATTGGCTTAGGAGTTTAAATGAGTTTTCCCATAACTAGTATATTCGGTTGTATTTGATTAGATAAGGACATGACTTTTTTTCACATTGAAGTAATCGAGGTCTATCATGACTCGGTGGTTTCTGGGTAGAATATATTTGATTGCAAAGTTCATGGACAACGGACACAAAATAATGGCAAAAGCTCAACATCACTATATCAGGATTGTAGAAAAGAATATTAGACTGTGCATGCTTCTAGTATAATTAATGGATGACGTACAGAGGGCTTAAATTCAATCGACTATAGTTATGCTGACAGAATTTGAAATTGAAACCAAGATGTACCCAATATACACACCCCAGAAACAGATTCACTAAATACATGAATTCAAAAATAAAATATTATTTCTTCCGAGCAGGTTTGTACTTTACATCAGAAAAATGCTTTTTTGAATATTTGTAACATTTTGTAGAAAATAAAAAATTCTTTTAGATTTGCAGCGGGAAAATGTAACCAGCCATTTTCACTTTCTAAAAAACGGATTTTTTTTTACAGAAAGCAGGTTTAAAGCTATTCATGAAAACTACTGTAAATCTAGTTACCACCGATATCATGTGATGATATGTCTTCTGTTTTATGTATCAGATTAGTCCTACATGTAATGACAGCAAAAACGCACAGTCGCATTCTGACGCATGTTGAGTATGGCCTGCTAATATGTTAAAGCGAACATTCATTCCTCTGTAATGATGACTTTGAAGCATTTGCTATTGTATAACCCAAACTACACACCTTCTGTGTCAGATCCATCTTCTCTGCTACTCTAGATCTATCACAGTTATCATCTTTTCTTTGAAGCATCAGCCACATGGGCCACAAATTTTGCTGCTCTTCCACCATGCTGAACTGTTCCCTGAATTTTCACATTTTACCCCCCTATATACAAACGTACTAACAGGACAAACTCGAGCACACTCGACCATTTCTCGATCTTCTCCCGACCAGGTCTACTTAATCAAACACAAATCGGGCTATAATCTGGCTCAATTTGACAAAGTCTGGTTGGTCAAATGAGGGTGGAACATAAGTCGTACGTGAATCGTAAGAGATCGAGAATGGTCTAGTAATAGTCTTGTTGAATCGGGTAAAGGTCGTGTGGACGTCGTGAGCTAGCTCCATCAATGAATTTTATGACGTTAATCGGGATAAAACAGCATGGTCGAGTTGATCGAGTTGGTCTGATCGGCGGTGTAAACCTAGCATAAGCTCGAACTTTTATCTCGGAATTTTCAACTTTTGCCATTTCAAAAAATAGATGTTAAAAAGTAACAAAATAACAAAAATGAAGTATATTTTAAATGAGGCATTAATACGCTTTCGGTATTTTAACACCGCTTTTCCAGATTTAACCAACAAATCTTCTTTTAATGCATACTACATGTAATTAACTCCGGTCATTTGAAAAAAATCGGCGCAAATGAAAATTTTGAAATTTATAAAATCGGCACAAATGTCATACGCCCATGCCTATACCCATTGGTGACTACAAAAATAAATAAAAAATAAAATAAAGACAACTAAAGAAAATCCTAGATTAAAAAAGGGAAGAAAAGAAATAGCTCAAAGTAACCAAAATCTAACACTTAAGGAAAAAACACAGTCACATAAACAAGACAAAGCCCACCCGAAATAACCACATTTAAACAGCCAAAAACTTTATCTCTTCATATTACAGCCGCAAGTGGCATTAATAGAAAAAAATATAATATTCTGAATTTGCAATCGATTGGATATAATGTATTTTCTGCCTTATATCTATATGATTAATATCGTTACAAATAAAATGAAAAGGATAACAGGAAACACCTACAATGACCAAACGTAGATAGCTACATGTCACAGTGTGCCAAGGACCTACATCATGTACATGACCAAGGAACTGAATAAAAAATAAAAACGTAATCAATAAACAACGATAAGAACTCGGCACAACCGGACTTTGGTCTAGTCACCGGTTACAATAGTTTTATCTTTCTGTAATTTTACAATACTTTTGGCTTTTCTATTTAGATCTTTTTGGTTATTTGCCCTCTATCAGTCTTTACACATATTTCGGTACATGTATATGGATTTCCAATATTTTGATTTTATCTGCACTGAAGAGACATTGGTTGTCGAAATGCGCATATGCAGAATCGAAATTAACAGCAACTTCGATATTAAGTTATTTATCCACATTTGCACTTTTCAATCAGTGCTGCAATGTACTTAAGTGAAGCTTGTTTAGGATTCTTTTTCTTTTCTGTTACGAACGAGACTTCATGAAAAAACTTCAAAACGGAACCATACCAAACAGTGAAAACTTATTTCTATTTTCAATGATAACAGCGGGTATATTGACGAAATCCTTACTATTGATAATCTCCAGTTTTTAGATTATGTACACGTTATTTACCCGCAACAACTAAAGTTAAATAAAGCCAGCAATGATTTCAAATACTGCCCTTTTCTGGATCTAACTTTCATTATTTACTCCGACAAAATAAAAACTAAAATATATGATGAACGGGATGATTTTGATTTCATAATTACTCTTTTCTTGACGGCGACATCCCCCTTGCTCCATCCTACTTGATGTATATTTCTCACTTGGCAAGATTCGCACGAATTTGTTCTACTCTTGACGATTTTAATGAAGGTAACCTTACTAGATCACAACCCAACTTTTACAACAGCGTTACAGATTTCATAAGTTGTTGAATACATTTAAAAAGTTTAGATATGAACATTTGATATCTAAATATGGCGTTACTCGTAGACAGCTTATTACTACGGGCATTTCTAATCTTTGTTTTTACGGAAATGTTGTTAAAAATGCCAGAAATTGATTAAAAGTCCAGAAAAGCTTGGACGTAACTTACAGTCTGTATGTAACAGGGGATATCTACAAGATATTCTGCTTGCATCCGTTAAATTATAGCTTTGAGACCTAATGACCTGAAAATTTTGCACTCACACTGGCACTATTACTGCCAATGTCTACTGAAATTTATGATGATTCTTGACCAAACCCTTAGGGAAGTTTTGAGTTTAATTTTTTCGTAGTGCGACTGTGTTCTACCAGCAGACTAGGCTCCTTGAGCTAGTCGACAGATTAGTGGCGAGCACCCCTTGACCCATCTTTCAAAATTACATATTGTTTTTTTTTTCTTTTCCTTAGTTTCAAGATTGTGGTCATGGAGTTGGTAGTGTATCTGTATTGGGTTTCATTTGTATGTTTATTAAACTTTAGGGAAACGAGATAGAGAAAGGAGAGGTTTGGGTATTTTATGAAGGAATATGGAGTAAATGAACATGCGCTGTATGGCCATTTCGGAAATTAATTCCTCATCAGCAGCACTAGAACCTAAACATAGGAAAGCCACAATTTCAATGAATGTTTAAAATGAAAAAAAAACAAAAACAAACGAATTGGTGCCCATAAACCGGTTTAACCCTACCGCTGGCTTTTACTAGTGCCGGTTCCAAGTCCGGCTGTCCCGAGTTCCTATTGTTGTTTATGTGTGTCTTTTGTCTCAATCGTGTTCTTCATGGATAGTTCCATGGCAGATTGTGGCATGTAATTATAATTTTCAGCCATTGTAGGTGTTTCCTGTCGTCCATTTTTTACATTAATGGGATATGGGATATTTGAGACAAAACTCAAGGAATATGGGATATTTTGACTTTTGGATATGAGATATTTCATAAATTATTTGGTTATCGTCAATTTTCAAAGGAATATTTTAAACCAGACTTCCTGGGAAATGGTATATTGGGGCACATCCCCCTAAACAAGCCTTGTAAGCGTTTAACTTTGTTTAAATTATTTTTTTTTATTCTAGATTTTTAGATCTTTCTTGAATTTGCACTTAAAAAATCGTCCATTCTTTAATGATTTTCTGTATATTTCGGAGAAAAAACTTTTAATTTTCATCTGATTAATGCAAAAGTGTTAGAACGTCGATATTTGTAGTAATATTTAGTTTCACTTTAATATTGTGTGAATAGTGGTTGTATACTCATTGTATCATTTATCATTTCTCAGTCGACAAAGTTCAGTCGTGAGCCATTTTTGGCTGTATTAGCTAGATCTTTTAAAATTTCCAATTATCGAGTTTAGTTCACTACAATGTATGGATAGATTTTTTTTGGGCATATTCCTTTTTTTTCTCGTTTTATAATGCGAATTGGTTGCATCTTCAACAAGCATTTCTTTTAATTTCGTAAACGATGAATAAGTATTAGTCAAAAAATAGCCATCTGCACCACTCAGATTAGATTTAATTGTGGCACTATTTTAGTTTTTATCATACAATAGTCCTGCATAGTAAGAAAAAAAACCGATAAAACCACCACAGTTACATAAAGTGTTTTCATTTTCTTATTTCCCCAATATTAACTGTCTTCAATGTCGTTATACCTCTGACAATAATTGATTTTGTCCCAATGTTATCCACCATATTGGACAAAGAGCCGGATACAAATCTAGGATTAAAACTGAAGCTAGTTAACCAAACTTATTATCCCGATGTCTAATCTACGCCAGACCGGAGATTGTCCTTGCATTGATCGAGTTTATAATGAAAATGGTAAACACTGGGAACTTGCAGAGATGTATAAGTGACTCTTCAAGGTCTGTTTCGTCCGTTCCTGAATTATAATAACGTATTATTCAGTCTGCTTTTTTGTTGTTTTAACTTATATTGTGAAACAACGACAGTAGCATACCGAAGAAACAGATGAATTATAAAAAAGTAAAGAGACATTTCTAAAACAAGTGAAATGATTCTACAGAATCTAGAGAAGAGACTTCAATAAAGATAGTAAAATAAGTACAGGAATTAAATATAGACACGGTAGTGTGAAATTCTTTGAAAAATTATCTTTCATTAATCACACACATACTACCAAAATCTTGCCCATGTCAATGGAATCCACCTGCATTCAGTTTTTTCTTCGTTGTGCCCGTTATATACACGTAAGAAAGCAGATTTATGACCATATACGATATAGTAAGATAACACATGAAATGGTACGTTTCAAAGTACAAAGGGGAAGTGCACACTGGCAACATCTCAATGTTTTCTGTAATTAACACAAAAATTAAGAAAGAAGAAGTTATCATGCATTTGTCAAAACTGTCCAAAGCGCATAGACAATTTGTGTCATTAAATGAAAATCAGTATTGTTTTATCAGCATTCCAATTGCAGCATAACAAATATTAAATAGAAGTAGCTGTATCATTATATATTCTAAATAATTATAATATAGAAAGAAAACAAATGAAAGGTTCGGTTTTTACAGATAAAGAAACCCTTTTTGAAACTTCTGTTTTAGCTTCAGTATCTTAACGCTTTTACTATAGTTTTTGTTTTATTTTCCCCAAATTAGACAGGCCTAGCTGTATTGATGAGACATCAGTTGTCGAAGTTGTAATATACAACAATCTTGGATTTATGTTTCTAGTACTTTTCAGCGCCTTATTACAATATATATCAAATTAATGAGTATTTCTGTTCATTATTCTTGTAGAAGACACATAACTCTGCTTTGTGTTCGATATTTTTATAATCTGCTTACATCCTTTATAAGATTAGAGTCGGGCAGTGGGCGGCACATCGAAAATTTAGATTCTGTATTTTTTGGCTTAAGTGCATTTATTTGGTCATAAAAACACATCCCAAAATGATTTTACATTCGAACATGTGTTATGTTTCGAGACAATTTTTGACTGATTATATTGAGAAAAAAAATGGCTGGAAAATTTTCCCGTACTTTTCACTGTACAATGTAACTTAATTTTGGACGCTGATAACTCAAAAAGGCAAACTAATACAGAACTTATCTATCAAAATGAAGTTTTCTTCGTTAGTTATATGAAAATCAAACGTCAAAAGTTTACGTTTTTTTTCAGCAATGTACCACCGCACCCATGCATTTTGCCTGTTTCTTCGACGGACTAGTACTTAATAAAGAAAGTTCTTAAAGTTAAAACTAATAAGCAAGTTAAAATTGGAAACCGCAATCAACTGTCGACATGATCAATGCATTTTGTCTTCTTCGCGGCAAAACGTTCCAATTTAACTTTTAATACATGCTATTTTGAAGAATACGATATATTTTACCCACAGCAGAAAATGAGCATTTTTCTATAACCTGCTGTTGTAGGTATAGATTTTATGGAAGTGTAATTAATTCTAAATCATTAAGACATGGAAAAATCTTATAACGTAGACGAACTTTCTACGACATAAAACAATTCGGAAAATATTGCAATTGATTTTACCACCTTAATTACCATAAAATCTTCTTTACCGCGAATATCCTTATAAAATATAACAAGCTTAATTAATTAACGAACACCAACTCGGGATTCTTCGAGTGGTATCGTCTATTAATTTAAAGTTATCTCAAAATTCTGTGCTCCTGACATTTTAAGTTTTTCCATTATTCTGCAAAACTCAGTCATCTGTCAGTTAGAAAAGACCTATACATTTACTTAGCGGACACATTCGACTTTATTGGCATTCTATATTGGAAAATAAAATCAGCGTCTATTGAAGTGTATCAACTACGTTTTAAGTGTCATTTTTCTGTAAAAATATAGGATCCAAAATCATTCTACCTAGTAATTGTTGGAGATCTAACTTCCAAAGATCAGTAAGTTATTCATGAATCAAAGAAATACCAACAGTGACATCGATTTCTTAACATGAAATTCGACATAGAATATATTGATGATGACTTGTTATGGAGTAACAAATAAACGCAATATTAACTCCGAATCTGAAATCGTGACACTGCGTCTTTATCTTTCAAACGTTTATTCCTAGATAGATGTTCGTTTTTGCTGCCAAGAAGTAATACATTGTTTTAGAATGAACAAACTAATATATTTATCATGGTATTAGACTACAGAATGTCTTCAAGAGATAGTGAAAATGAAATAAATTACGAATACTTATACATGGAGTTATAAAGAATCACTAAACATAAAAGTTCAGGAAATATCAAAGGATTGTTTTTATTTTAAAAATTCCTGTACGAAGATAAATGGGAATAAAAATAGTGATATAAAAATGAAGACCATTAGTGTTTCGAGATATTTTAGAATGTGGACATCTACAATAAGTACATATGCCATAGCTATTAGAAATCTATGAATATTTATTTTTAATCACGGAATGCTATTGGAAAATAAGGAAAGCATACAAACCTTCAGAGTGTCATCATTTGATTTTACAACCACCCATCAAACTTGTGAAGGGTAAACTGTTTTGAAAGATAACTATTACTTTCTAAATGCATTGAAATTATGACAAAGAATATTTTTATTATTAAGAATGAAATGCATTTACAGACCGATCAGAGGTATTTTAAAACTTTTGTATCTTATGACCATTCTAGTGATTTTATTGACGCCAAAAAATATTTGTCAAAATATAAATTTTGCGATAGTAGGTATAAATACTACGAACGTGCTAATTTCACCAGAAATTGACGACTTAATTCGGGAACAAGTATCCACTTATAATATGACATTTTCTACCAAATTCTTTAAATATACAACAACATTTGAAGGCCTAGAACATTTAAATTCAATATTTTCAGACAGTACAATGGATGTTGTCATTACAACATTACCTTATGAGTTTATCAACATTTTGAGTGACTTTGCGAATCAATATGATAAACTTCTAGTGGTAAATAATAACAATTTCCCATTACTTGACGATTCTCGGACAATATTTATGCACAGCGGATTTAAGTTAGTTTCGAGTGCCATAACGGAATATTTGAAGTGGTTCCAGTGGTCGAATATAGCTGTCATTGTAACGGAAGAAGCTTATTGGCAACATATGGCTGTGTCTTTAGAAAATGATTTGTTGAAAAATGGTTTTAGAATTAAGCACTCCAAGAAGATATCCAACCTGACGTCACAAAGTTTGTTCAATCACTTTGATGATATTACTTCAAGTGAAAAGGGTAAGTGTTGTTATACATAACGTTTCCCTGTTACAGAAGGTATGAAATGATTACATTTTCATTTTACATTTGGCATGTGATACACAATAGTAAACATTAAGGCAGAATATGATGCTCAGTAGTCAATGTTTAGTTGTTTGTTTTTTTTGTTTTTTCTTCAATTTTTCGAGGATTTTGCACCATTTCGGTAATTGATCTTGATGCTAGCGTATTGATTTGAATATGAAATAGTGCAAATCTTAAGCGTTTGTTGCTTTAATGTATAAGAGATAAGACGATTTGTTTAATAAAGCCATAGTAGTGCTTTTACAGTGACATTTGAATGTCAAGTAGAAAAAGTAAACAATGTATGCTTTGATAACACGTTTACATCGATCTTTCTGAAGGTGGCGATTGGATTGCCAACTGAAGGAGATAGGAAGAAAAACATATTTAGATTCAAGTAAACTCAAGGATCAAAGTCTTTCCTGACAGGTAAATTTGACGGAAGACTGTTGCCCCTTGACGATATGAATGCAAATATGCAAAAAAGTGTATATCTAAACTAAACGCGTAATTAATTAAACACCCGAGTCATTTTGAACAAATGTAGAAAATATGCTGTAAAAAATAAAAGGGGATAATTTAACAGTGAAGTTCGACTCTTTAGATTTTTTTATCCGGTATTAATAGGGTTGTCGTTTGAGACATAATTTTATTTACAAGGATACAATACAGATGAAACGAATTTCACGACAAAGCAGGGTACACTACAAACGAGACAAACTCACAGCGACAAGACTTGTTTAATTAATCAATTCTAGAAAGACCTACGAACAGAAAATTTTTAAACGAGGCAAAATCACGAAGCAGAGAATTGTTTAACAAATGGGACCAAACCCACAAAAAATATGTGCAGACTTACAACAGAATATTCTTTTACAAACGAACCCCACCCCCAGAAAAAAGTAATTGTTTGTCTTATTCAACACAACACACAAGAACAAAATTGGAAAACAAAGTATTATTTTTATCCGATTTTAGACAACGGCATGCAAGACAAAGGTCACAGAACAGGGAATTGTTTAATCAACACTCTGGTGCTCAGTAAGTTATTCAGAAACGAAGAGATTAGACAGTTTCACGTGTAAGCTACATCAACAAACTTGACATGCATTTGATTACTGAAGAAAAATTAAACTTTAGTCGTGTCATGAAGCCGTATTGTGCATATTATAAGGTATTTGTAGACAGGCTACATAAAAAACAAGTATACTCTGACAAAAGTCAGAATACTCAAGCTGAGTTTTAGTTAATTGTTTCAATGATTTATATGAATCTAATTTTTGCATAGGCAATGGCCATTTTAACAAGTTACTGATCTTTATTCATGCACAAATAGTACGGGTGATAGGAACAAAACCGAAAGATGCAATAAGAAGCAGTGATAGAGAGATACATATTGGCGACTACTAAATACGTCAAGGGTGACAGACATATAGTACCGAGGATCATGCCGAGACCGAATGAGATGAAAACCAACTTTTCTAATTTGCACGGTCTTTACTATAGTAATTGGTTAATGGTACTGTTCAATTTTCACACATCGTTATGTTAGTGATAAAGCGTTATTTTGCCCTGGTTGCTATTTTTAATGACCTTTGAAATCCGGGTTTGAAATTAAAAAATGCTTTGAATTTAAAGTTTAAAATTGCACCTATTCAAACCAAATGTGATTTTGCATATTAATACGTTTTCTTAGATTATAAAATAAGAAGTAAAAAAGTGGAAAATTCTTGTTCCGGGATCTTTTTTATTCAACTTCAAACAGAGTGATAAAGCTGGTCTTCCGAAAACAGGAAAGTTCCCCGCGTTTACTTTATTTAGTTTGTGGGTAAGTGCGATCGATAAACTATGGAAAATGACATCGGTAATAATCTATAATCCAAACTGGTATTATCCCGTCTATAATCCCAACTGGGATTATCCCGAACCTGTTGAGAATTTTAAATGTAATAGTTTAAAAATTATTTACAATTAATCATGAAAAATATTCTTTCATCTGCATTTTTTAATAATTCGAAACAACTCATGGTGCGAACGGGATTCGGCACGAAACGACAAGGATTCTTTAAAAGTATTCTTAAGTCACAACCAAAACTTCTTGGGACACAATATCTCGTGTTACGAGAAAGCAACGAAAACGCGACCCCACGAAAACAGGACCTTTGATTGACTTGGGTGTTGGGATCCTAAATTTGGACAAATTCGGGCATCGGGAAACTGGACAAAATGTGGACATTTCCCAAATCGCACACATGTCAGTGTCTCCCACCAGTATTCTAGCTAAATGTAGTAGTAAATTTTGCTTTAAGTAGCACACTATATGCTTAATTAATACTTCTTTGGAGTTTGCGTTCTCCCTGTTTGAATTTTTTACGCTGCAGTGAACATGCGCGGGAAAATATTACAAATAAGCGCTACCGCAGATACATGTAGGTCTCATTCTGTATGCTGCTGTCGAATAGATAACTGGTTTCATGTTTGTTGTAGGTACTGCTGTTTATTAACTCATACTGTTCTGGTATATATAACAAAGAAAATATTCGGAAAGCCTACAATTTTTCTCCGGAATCATAACAAAATGTCCAATTACATACTGATATTAGTCCGCAAATAGAAATAGTTCGTAAAATGTGACATTCAAATTTATATAGAAATGTGAACTACGGACGAACACTTACCAAAAGATTGACCTCCAAGCATGTATTTAGAGAACTGCAAAATTTGAAAATCAAATATTTGGCACGTACGAATTTAGCATCGTAATAGATACACTCAAGCGCCCCTTGCGCTTGAGTAATAAAGTAAAGGACTCTCTTATAAGTCTGCACCAAACGAAATTGCAAATACATGTATTATTTGTCATAAAATTTAAATAAAATATATTGACACATGTGTTAGATCAAGTTTCATGGATTGCAAATTTAACACACTTCAAATTCTCTAAAACACAACACATCCGTTACTCTGGATTTGCCGAACTATATATCTAGGGTAAAATTTTGATGTTATGATTTAGCATGGTGAATAGGAAGATCGAGAGGGAGAAAAATCTATGACATTTTATCAATCTTTAATTTCCATGCCTTTTCACTATCTACCATGTAATTTGCAGACTACGGTTTAACAACTACATGTATTAAGAACATTTAATCAACAGCTTCAGTAATAAAACATGAAGTGTACATGAATTAGTTGCAACGAAACTTAGCATAATTTTAATAAATACGTGTCGATTAATAAATCACAGTTTGTCTATTTTTTTAATTGCAAAAAATCATATGGAATGTAAGCTTTAAATTTTTTGTGATAAATTATAAATGACAAGAAGAAAAACAACACCCCATAACATTAAATAAAAATAAAAAAAATAAAATCAAACAAACCACAAAATAAATGAATATGAAATAATTGACCATTAATTAAACCGAACGGTTAGTTGTGTTTCTTCTTACATAAAAGTATCGAAGACGTTCATTACTTTGATCTTACATATTATAAACATGCACTGTTAAAGAATATGGATTTTAATTGTGTTTGTTACCAAATACTGATAACAAATTATAGTCTATTGTTCTAAATGAAAATGTTTGCTTCGATTTATTACACTTGGAACAATATATTTAATTACGATTTCTACATTTCTAAAAGAATAGTCATCACGACATATGCCTGTTATCGGTCTAATAAAAACATCCATTTATAGTGTTTGTAATAGTGACTATACCAACACCCCCAAACAGTGTTTTTCCATACATATCTTAATTCTCAAAAACCAAAATACAGAGGTAATACAAATATGAGTGTTAACAATATGTTATACATATGGAAAAAAGAAAGCTTTAACTACTGGCTACCCAAGAGATTTCACTTTTTTGTTGGTAATGCGTAATAGTTGGCAACGATTATTTGAATCTGATTTTTTCTATTCATAATCTCTTTGAACTTCAACGTATTTAGCCTAGGTAGGTATTTTTCTTTGAAAAGTACTCTTTTTTATTTAAAAAAATCACAAGTTAAAATATAGTTAAATTCTTCACCTAAATCACTTGTATTTCATAGAAAACATTTTCTATTTTCTCGTGTTATATTTTCCGGTTTCAATTGGTAAATTAGGGTCTGAAATCTGCAAAAAGTTAAAATATTTTTATCATTAAAAAACAAACAAACAAATAAACAAAAAAAAATCTCCCTTATAGTTTCTAAAAGGATTCTATGAAAGACTAAAATGATACCCCTACAGATCATATGAAGTCAATGAAAATGTCTGAGAATTACATACACAGAGGGCTATGGATGTTTATACAATACAAAATAGTAACATTGAATGGCTTATTTTCATCAACTCTATAATAAAATCTGAACTCTTAAGCAAGCGGAAATCTAAAATAATTAAGATAAAAATGACGAATTTTTGCATCTGGTTTTGACTGCGAATATTGCTTATTTCATATATTTAATGTGACAAAGTTTAAACCATAGGAGTGGGAAGTTCATATCATAAAGTAGAGAATTTTAAACAATTGCAATATAAAAAAATAAAGTCATGACAAGTTTAAAATTTGAATTAAGAAAAGGGTCAGTTTACAGTTGTCTCATACTAGTATTTGACTCTGTTGCACTAAAATTCCCCTAAAATGACGAAATTAAGGTTGTTAGTTGGCTGTTTGTCGTCTTTATATGTGCTTTTCATAAAAAAAAATGGACACACTGTATTTGCACCAATTTTTGAAACTTTGAATATATCATTTGCGCAACAAGATTTTCTTTCATTTTCACAATTTCTCTGGTACATGTATATCCACAGCGTACAAGCAGATATTGTGGGGGGAAGCATATATGCTAAGAGGGGGAAAGTTTTTGACAATTTTTGCATGATTGTCTGGAGAAAAGGTAAGTTTGCACATTATTCAAACACAATAATGTAAAAATGTTATATACCACGGAACCCAGCAATATATAGGCTACACGATGGTTAATAGAATAAAGATCCACACACTATAGTTTCTTCGAACACTTCGACATAATTTCAAACTTCCAGGCTAAAAACGGTATTTCTAAAATTTTACCTTTCCAACACGTATATGAATCGTTTTGCTTGTACATATGCATTTAAAAATGCAATTTCACCAATACTTTATCTCCCAAAAATGTGTGATATCAGCGTTGCTCGAACATTTCACACTTTTTGTATGTGTGACCGAGGGGGGAAAGTCATATATCAATGCGGGAGAAAGCACATTTATATATTTTGCTTTACTGGTTGATAGAATGCACCTTTAAACACGACTTAGATTTTTTAGCTGTATTCTTCTGACGAAATTATCGGGTAATTCTTTGCCACAAGCGACAAATGAAGTCAATACACGTTTGAAAAAAGGTTTAAGCATCAAAGACACAGCAAAATATGTTACGAAATCATATTATAACCAGGAAGAAAGCAAAATCGATAACCACTGCTTTCCCCCGCTAAGATATATGACTTTCCCCCGGTCACACATACAAAAATGTAAAATATTTGAGCATCGCTGATATCAGATATTTTTGAGTGACAAAGTCTTGGTGAAATTGCATTTTAGTTATATATGAACAAGTAAAACCAATCATATACATGTTGGAAAGGTAAAATTTTAGAAAATATCCTTTTTTACCTGAAAGTTTGAAATTATGTTGAAGTGTTCGAAGAAGCTATATTGTGTTCATCTTTTTTGTGTTGACCATCGTGTAGCCTATATAATGCTGGGTATATAACATTTTTACATTATTGCGTTTGAATAATGTGCAAACTTACCTTATCTCCGGACAAATGGAAAAATTGTCAAAAACTTCCCCCCTAAGCATATTTGCTCCCCCCGTAATATCTGCTGGTACTCTGAAATATCTATCTACAGAAATAACAGGACTTTATAAATATATACAAGATGTTCAATTTTCAGTATTTTGATATCAGTTAAGTTTATTCCTGATCAAATAAGTTAAGTGAAGTAGAAGTCAATCGTAAATTCTATCAACTTGATTTATATTGGATATGGATATTTTGCTAACATTGATTTTATGCTTGGTGCTTTGTTCGTTTGGTATTCTACTGGCGTTGTTTTGGTATGCTGATTGTCTAGGGTTTTCGTGGTCTGTCAGGTATTGGCGTATTGAAATAGTGAAGTGCCCCCTGACAATATTATGGCTTTGACATTTTACACAATCTGGGCACACAGAAGCTATAGTTAGTCGTCATATAAGCGGGAGGTTGATGCATCATTAAACCTGGTTTGACCCACCATTTTATTTATAAAATGCCCGTTCCAAGTCGGGAATATGACGGCTTGACAAAAATGTTCTGTGTTGGATTGTGTTTCCCTGATTTAGTCGAATGTTATACGGATTTTCCTTACTGGTCTCTTCCTTTGATCGTTTC